>CM030866.1:7501071-7726071 GCA_018105865.1 Metaphire vulgaris | reverse complement strand
TCAGACAGAGTTGCCTTCTGAAATGTCAGACCACTGACAATGAGAAGTACATATATATTTATTTTTTATTTATTTACGTATTTATTTATTTACGAATTCATGATCTGCTTCTCTGCTTCTGAACAGTGGCGGCTCCAGGATTTGGCAAGTGTGGGGAGGTGGCGTTGGGTGGCAACTTCTTGTCATGAGGGCCAACCATTTGTTGTTAAGTATGTAGTATTAAGTATAGGGTCCCAACATGGGGCCACTGAGGCAGGCACTAAATAGAGAGCACAGGCCCTCCTCAGGCCCCTGTGGATCCGCCACTGCTTCTGAATGCAAGACTTTGAACATCGATGTTAACATGTGCAATTTTGGGCATTCGGACATGAGCATGTAATAACATTAGAAGACAGAGCATCTGTTATTGCAAATAAGGCGTACGACTTGTATGAAATCGAGTGCGCTGATTCCGAATCAGAATTTACAGATTTTCAGTTTACAGATCGAAATTAATTTTATCGAGTGAATGCTTTTAGTGTAATTCACTAAGTTTTAAGAAAAAAACTAGAGATGAGTAGGCGAGTGTGCGTTAATTATCTTGACAATTTTGCTACATTTGTGACAAATGCAATACTGATGGGAAATGGAAGAGATGGCAGTGTAATGTTATCAGGTTACTGAGTTAGGTAAAATCTGAGTTGAATGCACACACATTTATGCATTTATTGCACATTTATGTACATGTAAATGTACACACAGCAAGACCATAAAAGGTGAAAACGAAAACATAGTGGTTATAAAACAGAGCAGACCATTTCTGAACCACTCTAAATCTGGCTATTATTAAAATGTCTTACTCTATATAGGCCTGAAGAAAATCAATGCGAAATTTGTTTGAAATATAGGCCTATATTGGACTTTAGGCCTATTCATCATCGTGATCATGTTCAACCAAGTCGATATCGACTCCTAGTGTTATCATGGATTGGTTTCATAGATTCCATCTGTTTATCTCGTGCGTGGTCTTCCTCTTCCCTACTTCCTTGCATCTTTGAACTTTATTACTAATGCTTAAATTTAATGTTGTTATTCTATGTAAGTTACAGAAGTTCGGAGACGCTTAAAACCGAAAGTCCGCAACAAATGATCACGCCACCGACAAAGAAAGTATTCCTCTAATCACAGCATCAGAAAATCGGAAGCATCTTCAAACGAAGAGTTTCCTGTTGAAAATTACCAGACCACAGACAAAAGTATATGTCTTTATTTACGACTTCAATACAGTATCTGTTCATATGATTCTGACTTTAATTTGTTAAACATCAATTTCAACGTTTGGAATCTTAGGATCAGAGCCGTAGCTAGGGGCAGGGGTATATGCCCACGGGCGCCGAGTGAGGACGCCAAAATTGGGTATTTGGGTAAGTAAACTGTATAATAAAGAAGAAACATGTGCGACGGCCTTTTTGGCTCGTCGGCACTATGTGAAGAGGGCGCTGTAAGACATGAGGGCGCCGAAAACAATGTGACGACCCCTTTTTTTTTGCTTGTCGTCAGCTGTCTGAAGAGACACCAACGGTACACTTTGTTCCCAGGCGCCGGATACCCTAGCTACGGCTCTGCTTAGGATACTGTGAATATAAGCTTCTTCTTTCTTTTCTTTCCTTCCAGGTTCCCTATTGGTGGTTGGACGATGGGTCTGAATGAGTTCCTTTCACTTCTGTCTCGTTCTTGCTGCCTCTCTCTTTCTCTCTCTCTCTTGTTGCTGTCATTTACATGTAGATGAAGTTCATTTGCAAATGAGTTTCATCCAAGTGAATTAAGCATACAGTATGACAATAAACAACACCACTGAGCAAGTTCTTTGAGTGTTACATGCCTTATATCTCCATCACTGGCATATTCTTTTATTAAGGGTGGAGTTAACCTCTATTTATGCCTATGTCATTATATCACAGCGATGATCACAACAGCTCCTCCAGTCACAGATCGTAAAGACAGTTCAACTCAAGCCACTGCAGACACAATAGCAAATACTTCAGGTCTAAATATCAACTTTACCAACTGAAAGGTGCGTTCTACAGTTAAACATATATTCACCTGCTTCTTATTGTACATAAATATTTAGCAGATTTGCAAATAATTGCAAAATTATCAGAATTAAAAGGTAAATGTACAGTGTAGTGTAGTTCCGTACTCGAACGAGCGTATGGTCAGGCGCTGATCTCCGTGTATTAGACCAGCAGCGACGCAGGTGGTTTGCGACATTAATCTAGAGTAGTTTGCCATTGCTTTCTCTAGACACGCGTTTAACCTTCATAGCTCAACGCTGCTACCAATGTATCGACGCCTAAGCGACAAACGACTTGGTTGGCCGCCAGCACCAGGACTAGACCGTAGAATGGTAACCCATTTAAGTAATGACCGCGCTTAACGTTGCTTAACTTCGGTGTTCTGAAGGGAACCGGTCATACAACGCCAAGTATACAGTGTATATTCGCTTAATGGATCCTTCAATATTTTGTTTTACATACAAATATAAAATATGATTAATTATCACCCCACTTTGGTTATTTTACAGTCTTTGTGCTAACAGCATATAAAAATGCCCTTGTGCTCACACTGAATCCAGCAATAGGTGGCATATATCTATTGTCCAGTGTTCGCCTTAAAACCACGTTCAGTGTTACGAAAACACATTCCAGTATTACACGACAGTGAAGATTTTAATAGCTTCAAAACCAACATCTCTGACAATGAAAAGTGTAGTATTTTTACCACAGGAAGCCAAAAGAGTACTCATTTCACATAGTAACCGTAGACTAATTACTGTTTAAAATGATTTAACTTTAAGCGTAATGTTCTTTTTCAAATATAGATATATTTTATGTTTGATATCATTGCTGATCTGCAGTAACTTCAATTTATAAAGTATATGCGCATAGGCAAACGCGTGTATTTCAGTGGTCTAAAATGTCAACGGAGTACGAGATTCATGAGCGCCTGTATCGTGGAAACTGATATCTAGTACGTGGAGTTGAGTCGTTCCCAATTTCTTGACTTATTATCGTATTGGAAGTCACATTAACACTTAGGCTTGTTAGCAGTGAAACACTTTGATTCTTTTTAGTTTAATTCATTACAAACACAACTGTCAACTATTGTATATTTGTTAAAGACGAATAAATTACTGATAGCGAATTTTATAATCAAAATGTCGACTCAATAGGTAGAAATTTGAGTGACTTTGGCTGAAGTTAACGCTTTCTTCAGTGTTCATCATGAGGAACTTAATTTATTATATACATATATGTGTGCTTAGTTTTACTTAAAACACATTAATTTTTCACGAGAATATACAGTATATACCATATTGTGTCAATTCAATATTTTTATATGCTCTTACACTGTAGGTTTTGCTTTGTAAATTATTTAACAAAGCGAAGTCAAAATATAGTTGTGATCAAGATTTTTGGGGTTATGGATCATAGCCTTTGGCGACAAGATCAGGCTTTTCTACCAACAAAAGGATAGAAAATGCTACAATAAAGTAAAAGGTCTTACTGTCCGCAATCAGTGGGAGGAAACCACATTCTAGGCTCGAGAGTCAAATCCATCTATCAATCTGCGGACGGAGTATATATATTCAACGTGGGTTACTCAGTACGGTTTCATCATTATTGTGCCTTCCTTTGCTAGCGAGCACTTTTGGGCAGTGATGGGCAACTAACTAAAAATATTAGTTAAAACTATAACTAAATTTCAACTAAAAATAAGTAGTTAAACTTTTTGTTGCTAACTAACTTTCTAAAATAGTTAACTCAAACTAAAAATTAGTTAAACTTTTTTGCAACTAATTTTACAACTATTTTTCATGTATCAAATATGTGTTCATGAAAATAATTTCAAAAACATAGACGATGCTGGCAGCATCAACACGTCAGTCAATGAACCATTGAATTAATTAATCATTGATTGTCTATTTTAAGTCTTAGTCAGACTGCAGGAACACAAGTTTGTCCAAGAATCTCATCGCTTTACTTTTTGGTCGGCAAAAGCTGGCATGGCTTGAAATTCTTGCAGTCATTATGAGCTTGGTTTGAGTCCTTTAACTTCAATTTGACTTTCGCAACACATGTTTACTAATTCATTTTCACTTTTTCCGTTGCTAGAAAACGCCACTTATGATGTAATTCAATATTGTATATAATTCCAACTAAAGATAAACGACTTCATATAAAAGCATTTCCCGCTACCGAGATCAAAGATCGTAAGTAAAGTAAAAATACACTGGTCTCTGACCAAGATCAGTGATATATGGTGTTATCGTTGTCATGAAAAAATTACCCAGAAAGGAATAGATAAAAGTACTGTAATTTCGATCACCAACTAAAATTTTTTTAGTTAAACTATTTAGTTATTAACAAAATTTTTTAGTTAAACTATCATTTTAACTAAACTATTTATATTTAATTAAACTATGAAGCTAACTAAAAAAAGTAGTTAAACTTTTTAGTTTAGCAACTAATTAGTTAACTAGTTGCCCATCACTGCTTACGGGCAGCCAATGGTCGCGATCGGCGGCTGGTCGCGGACAAATTACATATTTCAGATAGCGGGTGGTAAAGAATTTGGCCAGATAGTCAACCGAGAAATGACTGATCGAAAAATAAACAGCGCTCAAAATGGATACATAAAACACTGAAATAAAATTAATGATCCAGTGATAGCATTGCGTTCAATTACCATAGATGCTTGATTAATTTTAGATATTAATAAAAAAAGTCGATTAGGCCATGTGACCTGTATCCTGGATTCCCTGCCAAAGGGATGTTGTCATAGGGTTGTTCTCCTCTGCCGAGTACAGAATTCGGTTACCTACTGCAGGATGTACATTGATAAACTCGCTAAATGGCGGAGACAAAATGGGCGTTATATCTCGTTGTTCATGACACATATCTGTGAACTTAAGCACATCAGCTTACTATGCATGATTAAATACTGTAAATAATCCGGACAAGTGAATATGAACTCTTATCTTAGAGTTTGCCAGCCTTAGATAATGTGCTGCATATTGCAAGATTAATATGTGTCAAAAGTACATTCCATGAAAAATGGCAGCCCCACAATTCGAGACGAACGCCATATATTTCTGCCTGTTAATCGCGAGCTAAAGCTCATGTCAAGACAATGTTGCAAGACAATACTTTCACGGAATTTGACAGCTTCAGTCTGAAACTAAAAAGACTCGTTGAAATCTCTAGCAAGATTTTGAATCATGTTTGATAAAGGCTTTAGTCCATTTTGTTTTAAAATATTTAAGGTGCTTATAAAGACATTGAACGATATTGCTGTGGATCTATTGATATGTTCTACGCTAGTTGCCTGACGAAGGTGCTGCATAACACACTAGATGGACAGAGTTTATATGAGTGCAGGCACAGTACATTACATTTTAAATCATTAAAACATAGTTGTCATCAAGATTTTCGGGGTTATGGAGTCATAGATGAAAATGTCATCCAACCCTCAAGCCTGTGACGTTTTGGGCCATCTATTTATCTAATACATCATTCTCCTGTGGTTTCGCATGTTATTTGCGTTGTGGCTTTGCAGTAAATTGTGCTCTGACTTCGGTTTGCGCGCGCTTATTGTCTTTCGCGTTTTCACGCACGGATGTCTCGTTCGCCGGAATGAACCGGTCTTCGGGTCAACTTTATGAAATTAGGAACGCCGTTGCGACGTTTATGGCGGTAATCGTTAAATTTAACAGTGCGCTGTGTTCGGATTCCCAGACAGGCAGACAGGCTGACAGACATACAGATACAGACAGACTGACTGACTTTGACTAAATGACAGACAGACAGACAGATATAGATAGATAGATAGATAGATAGATAGATAGATAGATAGATAGATAGATAGATAGATAGATAGATAGATAGATAGATAGATAGATAGATAGGATAGATAGATAGATAGATATAGATAGATAGATAGATAGATAGATAGATAGATAGATAGATAGATAGATAGATAGATAGATAGATAGATAGATAGATAGATAGATAGATAGATAGATAGATAGATAGATAGATAGATAGATAGATAGATAGATAGATAGATAGATAGATAGATAGATAGATAGATAGATAGATAGATAGATAGATAGATAGATAGATAGATAGATAGATAGATATAGATAGATAGATAGATAGATAGATAGATAGATAGATAGATAGATAGATAGATAGATAGATAGATAGATAGATAGATAGATAGATAGATAGATAGATAGATAGATAGATAGATAGATAGATAGATAGATAGATAGATAGATAGATAGATAGATAGATAGATAGATAGATAGATAGATAGATAGATAGATAGATAGATAGATAGATAGATAGATAGATAGATAGATAGATAGATAAGATAGATAGATAGATAGATAGATAGATAGATAGATAGATAGATAGATAGATAGATAGATAGATAGATAGATAGATAGATAGATATAGATAGATAGATAGATAGATAGATAGATAGATAGATAGATAGATAGATAGATAGATAGATAGATAGATAGATAGATAGATAGATAGATAGATAGATAGATAGATAGATAGATAGATAGATAGATAGATAGATAGATAGATAGATAGATAGATAGATAGATAGATAGGATAGATAGATAGATAGATAGATAGATAGATAGATAGATAGATAGAAAGAAAGATAGATAGAAAGAAAGAAAGATAAATAGATAGATATAGGGAGAGAGTCGTCCAGTTAAAGATCAGTCGAGAGTGATATCATGGTTTTAAGACTTGATTAAACGAGATCAGTGAGTTAAAGAATGCATGGGCACTGGATCTCGTCATCAGATAAGAGGTTAACACCATAGCATCTATTATATGATGCAAATGGAGTTTGGCTGCAATGATACAGATGCTATGGTATTTAACAACTAAATGGATACACGTTAATTTGTTAATGAATTAAGTCATTTTGCCATCAACTTCCGGTTAACGGAATGGGTAGAGACTTCATTTCTGAGTGTGTTTACCAAGTTCCATAGCTGTAAACCCAGTTGCAACGTGTAATAGATGCTATTGCATCAGTAACTCAATGGATACACGTTAATTTTGTTATTTTGTTAATTAAATAAGTAATGACGTCATCAACTTCCGGTTACGTGAAATGCGTAGAGTTCATTTCTGAGTGGGACTACCAGGTTTCGCGGCTGTCATAACTGTATCACAGCAAACTCCAGTCGCAGCATGTAATAATTTATGTGAAGCTAGATATTTAGACCTGTCAAGCTGCGGCTGAGTAATAAAATCCAAGTTTGATTTTGATATCTCACAAATTGGCCAAATTATAAGCAAAGCGGATGAAATTATACAGAAAGGTGGGAAAATATGTGCTGTACACGTGTGGCAATTTTGATAGAAATATATTTAGGAATTTGTAAGAAATCAAAGTTTTCCCTGCTGGTTTTTTCGCAGACACCCTGTAGTATTTATTATTTTGTTTGTTGTTGTTGTTGTTGGAATTATTATTATTATTATTATTATTATTATTATTATTATTATTATTATTATTATTATTATTATTATTATTATTATTATTATTATTATCAATCATAGTAGTAGTAATTGTCTAGGAAAATGTATTATCATATTAGATTTTGAGAAACATCTCTTACTACCTACCCTCTATTGTGCATCCCATTTTCTTTGTATTGACAAAATAACGAGTTCTAATCACATGGCTGCAGATCAATTCCGATTAGTTGTTCGCTCGAAATAGCCATAGATGAATAATGATTAAGTCTCCATCAGAAAAATTGCTGGTTCTCTCAAAATGTCGACGAGTCTGTCTGCTTGACAAGGCCATACTAAAAGAAATGCCATTTTTGATCACGCCTCCAAATGTCTGGCTCATAAACCTCAAATGCTTAAAATGAGACTCGATCTGCAGGTTTTAGAGTTTCAAATGACTCTCCTCGTGTTATGAAAATACAAAGACCTTTCTCATTACGAAATCCTAGGAATATTCTCAGTTTTTGCCATTGTAATGTAAGCGTCTTTCTTTGTCGAAAATATTCATATTGTTTCAGTTTATATTCAAACAGTTGAATAAACCCTTTAATCCTGGTTTTCGTAAGATCTTTAAGGGCTTCGAAGGTTATCTAAGGTTACTATCTGTGGAAAAAACGGGTTATTTAAGGTTTCTTATTATGTCAGCAAGGGTTACTAACAACTAAGAATAGTGTATTTGGCAAAACACTCAAAAGGACATTAAATATTTGGCCTGGATCGGAGACATTCTCGTCTACAGCGTATATGGCCGTAAGCCATCACCACTACGCGACAAAAACAACACATCGGAAGGGTGGTTGATGATGGAAGCAATTTCCATCCTTTCCATCATCCGTCGCTTGTGCCAACAAAGCAGGCGGCATATCGTCTCTGCGCTGTCAGGAAGAGGACAGCCATTGTGACCCGAGGATCGGTTTTCAACGACGTTTAGGTAATAGCTAGATCGATCGCCGAGCGGCGCTGCACGTTCTTTTTATGCCGGTAGCGAACAATCCCCTCGATTCATGGTCAGGTGCCACCAGAACATTCAAAACTGAATTAAGTTTTGATTAGGATTACACCGAGTGACTCCAGGAGGCTTTCTGGACATCATTCGGCCATTTTCTTCAGTCTCCTTTTCCGGTTTTGTTAATTGGTTTTCAATTTATCTCTGCTTCGGTTTTTTGTGCAAGGATTTGTAAAGGCATTTGTTTAGGACACAAGTTTTGGATGCTGGTATTTTCTGGTTGCTTATCCTGAGCGAGAATTGATTTATTCTGCGTGGGAGTTCAAGAAATAATAACATTAAAACCGCTAAGTCTTTAGCATGTAATGGTTCTATAGTAATATGTTGTGTGTGGGTCTGTGGGACTTTGGAGAGGTGTTGCCTCTCCAGTGGCAGCTCTAGGATTTGGCATGTGGGGGGCCGTTGGGGTGGCAACTTCTAATCATGGGGACAACCATTTGTTGTCTAATGTATGTAGCATTAAGTATAGGGTTCCAACTGGGGCCCATTGGGGCAGACACTCAATAGGGGGCACGGCCCTCTGGCCCCCGGTGGAGCCACCACTGCCTGTTCTCCTGCTTGTTTCTGTGTGTTTGGTTCATAGGTGGCGCTGTCATGATTATTGTGCCGTGTAGCTTATGAGCTTAAACTATCCTATGTCTTTGCTTAGGCTCTTCCGTCTTGTTATGGTTTGTACTTTGAGCTTTTGCGAGGATAAACTATTAAAATCAACTAGATACTTTATGATAATACAACCCTGCCCAGAGCCTCCAACAATATTATATCACAACGAACACGCAAAATGTTTGTAGCAGCGTCTAATTTGCCGGAGGAAGGTTTGGGGTTTAGACGCCCACTGGTTAATGATTTTGGAAAACTTGACTACTAAAGCTTAGTACATACTTTATGTAGGCTACTATTCACATAGGCCAGCCTACATCAAAGGCCAAGTTTAGACAGATGCCTAAATTCAAGTATAGCCTAGTTCAGTACAGCTGGAGACCGTCAATTCTCTTCTATAGAATTCAGAAATTCACACAGGGTGTCCTTCAGTCCTAGAATCGCAATTTAAGAGGGCATTATTTTAAGCATAAAATGTAACTGTTTTAAATGTTAATTCGAGTCAATATCACAGATACCTCAAATTCAACGCTTGAAACGTGCAAAATGTGAACTATTCACCCACGGCACTTAATAAACGAAAGTAGTAGAAAATTTCGGTGCGGTCAAGCATATATTTTTGTTTCGATTTGTAACAGCTTTCTATTTCTAACAGCTCGTCGGCAATTTTTCTAAAGAATGCTATATACCTAAGTTAAGGTTTCTCCTTTAAATAGTGTTGCCACGTTGATTCAGAGCGTCCTTCGAAATCTAAATTAGCCAATTATTTCAGGCGCTTCGTCAGAATTTCGATTTACCAAGTGACAGAGTGTCAAATTTGTTTCTAGATTGACAAAACTGTGTTAAACCTTATCTAGTGCGGCAGTCGTTAGTCCAAGAAGCGATCCACATTTGACCACGAGAATGCGTTTAACTTAACAAGAAACCCTTTCTTTGAAAGAAAATTTTGACAAATGTTTCTCTTTACCCCCTTCCCAATTCTTAACAAACGCTTCTTTTCAAAAGATATTTTAACGTTCATTTCTTTTTATATATATATATACTGTAAGACGCAGGTCTGTAAACGTGCTTGTTCAGGCACCTCATTTATTTCACCCAGAAGCATGGGAAGGGTTGAGGTAAAGGTAGGGCGTTCTCTCTCTGAGGGGGTGTTGGGGTGTTAGAGGGTGTAAAAATATCCCTGCTTGATACACTACACAGACCATTTTAACTTCCACCGGGGCCGGCGGACATGTGACTGCCTGGGAAATAAATTCTCTGACCGCCCGCGGTTTTAGAGCACATCTTTTCCGGTTTCAGAGTTGGCGCTCTAACGAGAGAGTCGAGGCAGACATTATTGCAAAACAAAAATAACAGTGGCAGCAGCACTGCTTGCTTGTTGTTTAGTGGCGAACGCACAGACGATGACATCTTGCGTGCTTTTTGAATGACATTATTCGAAGCCAATCACCGACCGCGTATGTGATATAAAGTACTTTGAAGTACCGAACCGAAAACCAAGCTTTCGATTATAATTATTCGACTATGGACTTGAATAGCAAATGCTCAGGCGGGAGAGCTATTGTTCGATAGGCACAATAGTCTAGTTCCTCAAAGTAGTGGTTAACAGAAAAATCGGATCGATTCACAAATTGTTTTGCCTCTATCCGTCAATTGTGATAAAAAGAACGATTAGTTTTACGTTCCATTGTTTATCTGCTCAATTGCGTAATATCACGCAACAACCGACGCGAATCTGATATCTGTATTTGCATTTGATACGTAATGTAATGTAATGTAAGGTAAAGTAAAATTCATCCGTAGGCTCTGTGCCCGTAGGTGCTGGTGCTGATCTCGGTGTCATGACCATCAGCCCAGAAGTGGCTAAGCCATTTATCAGCGGACGGTGGCCAGTCATTCCGCCGATCCTATGGTTACCTTACGCAATGTTGCCATTGCTACTCATTTTACCACCCACGAAAGGCTCCCTGCGGGACTCGAACCCGACCTCCTGCTCCATCATCCAACGTTTTACCACTCTGCTAACTAATTCAGATGTAATGTAACAAAATATTAATTCAAATAATTTAATTTAATTAAAGTATGTTTGTGTATTGCTGTGCATTATGTTTTGGCCTTGCGTTTTGCCAAAAGTTAATTTAATAAAGCGATCTTGCATTGTTCGTATTGTACATTATAGATGTTATTAAAGTAATAATAGTCTCTTATAATATAACAACAAACCATATTTGTGGAAAAGACAATTAGAAAATTTAACCATCTCATTATTTCTTTCGATTTCGAGTGAGCTCTTGCAGCTGTTGTAGCATAGACTACCACAAGCGTTTGAAATGACAAAAGTTTTGAAATTCATGCATTAAAACACTGTTCCTCAGATTTGAATTATGCCGGGAAAATATCTATGGTACTGGAAATTGTGTTGCATAAATGAGGCATTTTGAATCAGGTATATTGTAAAAGTGTGATGATCAGCTATTGCTAGTTATTATTATTATTATTATTATTATTATTATTATTATTATTATTTCTAATATTAATTAGTATTATCATTAAATTTTTAATTGCATAATTTTTAAGTTTAAAATACTTATTTTATATATTTTATTTATTTATATAGTTATTATAGTTATACATTTTAATGCCTCGTGCTTGGTTCCCGAGGACTTATAACAAAAAGTGCCCAGAGACAGATACACATGTATGTACTATTCAGTTCAGATACGAATCAGAATCAGGAAAAGTCCCTTGGAAAGCAATTGCATTGACGCGTTGCAAAGTCATTGAAATGCGCTGGAGCAAAAACCTTCTCTACCTCTATATATTCTTAATCAATTAATGTATGGTGCTGCTATACTGTGTTTAGTGTTTGTTGATTTGTTGCATCACGGACAAGGAAAAGTGACAACGCAGGCAGCATGATGGAAGATCACGGGGAGAAAGGTCGAGCAGTGATTCATCGCTTTCCACTTTACCTCTCGAGCTTTAAACGATGTCTATACAAGTTCTTTCAAGAGACTTATAATCCTTGTACTGTCATACTGTCTTGTACTGCGTCTCTTCATTCTTTGTAGAGTTAACGTCGACCGTCTATAATAAAACCAAATTCAAGTAGGCCTATAGTTGACAGGTAATGAAGATACGTTAAATTACAGATGTTCTGTGACCAAGAACTTGTATAAAAAATCGCTTCAGGCGTGCCGAAACCAAGCGATATTATTATTATATTTGCTATTATTATTATTATTATTATTATTATTATTATTATTATTATTATTATTATTATTATTATTATTATTATTATTAGGGCTGTCCATTAATTACGTCAACAATTTAGGGGAGGTTTGGAAAAGTTTGACAGTTGTTGACAGGGGGGAGGTCAAAGAGAAGTTGACGTCAAATAATTTCACTTTTTTAAATAATCAAAAATAGGAAATTTTATAGAATACTACTTATTACAATGGAAAAAGCACCACATTTTGACATTCGATGAGAAAAAGGAAAAAATGATCATCACACACAAAATAATAACCTTGTTATTAGGACCTGTCATTGATCTTGAAGAGAGTAGGATTGCAGATCAGTTGGAAAGAATTTAAGGACACGCAGAGACACATTGGCTTTTCAGACTTTTCAGGGCGTTAAAGAAGCACAAAACTAGTGATGACTAGCTTTTTGTTATCCGGACATTTTAGGGCGTAAAGGACGCAAAAAAGGCTTAAGAACTAATGATGACCAGTTTTAGCAATCAATATCAATCAATAAAAGTCATTTTAATCTAGAGTAATGTCCGAAATCGGTAGTCACTATGTTTAATAGAAATTTAAGGACATTTTGTGTCTTATTAAGGACAAATAGCATGAGTTAAGGACATTTTGTCCTTATTGAGACAGACGCCATAAGGACGGGGGTCAGCGGAATTTAAGGACTGTCCTTATCATTTAAGGACGTCTGGTAACCTAGGGGTCAAGAGTTGTTGACGTAATTATGGGGGGATTAAGTGAAAGTTGACGAGTTGTTGACAAGGGGAGGGTCAAAATTGTTGACATAATTAATGGACAGCCTTTTGTTATTATTATTATTATTATTATTATTATTATTACATGGCGTTTGTTAACGCACGTTAAGTCATTCACAGAGTGAGGAATCGTAAGTGCAGGACAATTTAAACGATGAACAACTTGTCCAGGTCTATACGCAGTGAACAGATTGGGATTCAGACAGCGACCCTCCGATTGCGTGGCGAAATCCTACCACTATTCCACCGCGCCCCTAATAGTTTACATATACAGACTTTAGGCGAGGCTAATTGGGACCCTATGTTGAGTGGAGTCATTAAATTCGACTCCCGGTCACGCGACTAAACCGTTAGCCCGGGTCGCCACAAAGGGTTACCACGCTATGCCACAAGCACCCCATCCTCTGACCACCCCACCCCACCACGGCTCATTCTACTGACAACACGTGATTTTTTATCCACTGGGGTTACCATTCGCGATCACGCGAACAGCGTCAACGACCGCGTGGATTACAAGAAAGGAGAAACGATGACGGACTATCAATTTAGTATTATGATCGCCGAAACCGGACATTGTATGCGTTGAATCCGGACATTGTATGCGTTGAACTCCGGGCAGGTATAATGTCAAAGCGATTGTAAAGGTCCATCAATGCGCTTCGTTCTATCAAATCGAAACGACCGTTCGCTCGCCATCCCTCTGGTACCAATAAGTCGTTGCGTGGAGTTCCTCACCAACGGCCTCGTGGAGGCATCGGCATTCCTTCGATGGCGTCATGTGCGCCTGTCTGATTTTCTTCGACAGAAATAAGGCAATTCGAAACACGACACAAATAAATATAGAGCCTACGAGATCTATTCCGGCGACTTTGCCTTGCCATTCGTTCCAGTGGCGTGTAAAAGGGAGTTGAGGTTTAAACCTCCTAGGTGTCTGACCAAATTTTTAATGCCGTATTATTATGCTGCTGCCTATATAATTCACTTAATCAAGCGGGAAAGGGCAAAATAATAGTTGACGGTTTTTAGTTTGTTTATTAAATTTTCCGATGGAAATTATGGAGACCATAACTCCCCATTCGGGAAATCCTGGCTACGCCACTGATTCGTTCCGTGTATTCCAGTCGGTCGTCCGGCTCGAAAATAAATTCTCACGCCTTCTTCAATCTGATTAACTCGGTCCGGTGACCTGACTGACCTGATCCACCTTACGACACCTTCCATCGGTCAACATAAATCTTCAGCTTGGTTCATCAGAGTAGTATAGGTCTCCTAAAGCTGTTAAAACGCAGGTTTCTCTCCAAGATACAGTAGCACTTCTTTACAACGTAACCAGAGTGTCTGAAAACTTGAGCAAGTTATATCCGAGGTACGTTATATCCAGTACCATCAAATAAGTAAGGCATCACACACGGAATACGTTATAATCGAGGTCTGATATAACGAAGTTCTAATGTTTTTACCATAGATAACAAAAACGTTGGGAAAATAATAAAACCGTTAAAAAACAAAAACGTCACAAAAATAAAACGTTAAAAATTTTGAATAAAAAGCGTTACCGACGTTTTACTGTGTCATACACCCACGGGGAATCAACAATAAAGCATGGGCAGCGAACTCCTATCAGCCCCGTCAGCCCAGGCTGGGCTACTTTTTTAAGTAGAACTTGTTTTGATCCACATTTTTAATTTGTAAAATTTAGTTATGTTATTATTACAGTAGACCTGGCTTACTGCCTCCTTAATATTGTTCTGAAATCAGTGGCGTAGTCAAAGGGGGCTTTGGGGGTTGAACTCCCCTGGCTGGCCGATCAATTTTTATATTGAGTATTATTATTCTGTAAATGGAGGTAGTAGTAGTAGTAGTAGTAGTGAAAGTAGTAGTAGTAGTGTTATTATTATTAGTAGTAGTAGTAGTAGTAGTAGTAGTAGTAGTAGTAGACTTCTTTAAGCGCCATTGGTAGTAGTACATCTGCACCAGTCGATGGTCGCTTCAGTGAATAATCGTAGTCGTGAATCATTGTCCGTGGTGAATCGAGTTTTGTAATTCAAGGTCAGTCCGTACTTCCAGATTCCAGGTTAAGGCGGATATGCAGTCAGGAATAGATGTATGTTAAAATCAGGTATATGGTAGCAAAATAAAAAAATAGGCTGTCCGAGTAGTATAACTCTTATAACTAAAAGGACGCTTTTTAGCTTGTTAGGATTTTCGAATTTCCAAATGGGTAAAATGGTCGTACAAACTCCTTTGGAAAATCTAAACGCCACTGACTGAACTAAAGTGTTGCAAAATACAAATGTTGAAAACAGGGCTACTTCACCGTGTGAATACATGTGAATACATGTGAATACTCTACATACATGAGGCTTTGTAATTTTGTAATAAAAAGAGCTTTTAAAATTTCTTTGTTTATAAATCACTTGAAAATGTATGCTGGCAGGTTCGGTACGCTAGGCAGCTCGACCATAAACCCCCTGCCGCTATCTTTAGTTCGATAGCTACTGCAATTTAAAACTATATTCTAGACCCATCCATGCGGTCCTCACACACAAGCAAGCAGTCAAATATAAATTGCAATGATACATTTTTAGGAATATCTTGCTGGCAACATCAATGGTCCTACGGATCCTTCTGAATTTTCTGACCAAGTAATCGTTATTTGAAAGCATTAGTCGGTCGGATGCTATCAGGACCATATGTCTTGTGATGGGAAGAATCCATTTTAGTCGACCACCTATAAGGCTTGTTCTCAACCAGGAAATCGAACTACTCCACCTTTTTAACATGCATGTAAAATGGACGCCCAGCAAGTATTTGTTGCAGTAGTAGCAATATGTAAAATTTAAAATCTCCGAATTTATATAGCGATTTGAAGCAGGTACCATAGTAGCTGTTATTTAGCAGCAATGGCAGGTACCATAGTAGCTGCTTATTTCCACTACCTTTACTTTACTCTGCCTTTGAGTGGCTACGCCAGTTTAGTGGTCAACCAGGCAATGCCAATTCAAAGATCAAGCAATGAGAGTGGGAAGGAGAAGACAGATTGTGAAAAAGAAGCGGAGAGAATTAATAGTAGTTGTAGTAATAGTAGTAGCAGCAGTAGTAGTAGTACAAATAGTAGCAACAGTAGTAGTAGTTGTTGTAGTAGTTTAGTAGTAGTAATAGCAGTAGTAGTAGTAGTAGTAGTAGTAGTAGTCCAGTAGACCAGTAGTAGTAGTAGTAGCAGCAGCAGTAGTAGTAGCAGCAGCAGCAGCAGCAGTAGCAGCAGTAGTAGCAGTAGCAGCAGCAGCAGCATGCAAGGCAGCAGCAGCAGCAGCAGTAGCAGCAGTAGTAGTAGTAGCAGCAGTAGTAGTAGCAGTAGTAGTAGCAGTAGCAGTAGTAGTAGTAGTAGTAGTAGTAGTAGTAGTAGTAGTAGTAGTAGTAGTAGTAGTAGTAGTAGTAGTGTGCAGATTTACAATGACAGTGGAATACCGGGCTACAAAATGTGGCTTGAAAAAATGTTCCCTTCAGAGGCCCATAAATGACAGCTGCAGCATTCCAATTTCCAACTCAAATAGATTAACAATTACGCTATGGTCCACTTTAATGCATTTCATAAGATACTGCAAACTAATATAGCATCACAAACACCAATATTTCCTAAGCCACTACAGTATATGAACAACGCACTTCTGATGTTGAGACAGATATATTGACACTTTCCGGTGGTCATTACTATCAGCTGCCTGTTTTTTCAAGACGCATTAAATTTCGTAGAAAACGGAGCAGTGTTCTGTGTGGCTAATACGCCGACAGCCATTGCTCATAACAATCGCACTCGATGCCATCTAAACAGGGGACACAAACGATTCTCTTGTAATGTTATTCTTCGACGATCCATTCATTATACGCTGAGACATATGTCAACAATATTCTCCGGTATGCTTCTGCTTTTCAATACATCGATTGACAGGCTTCAACCGCCTTGTCTCTGATTGGCCGATAAAGGGCATCCACCCGATACTGTTGTTGTTGATGATGTTGTTGTTGATGATGATGATGATTATGATGATGATGATGATGATAATGATGGCGATGATGTTGATGGTGATGACGATAAGTACGACTACGACGATGACGACGATGATGATAATGATAACGAAGACAACAACAACGATGATGATGATGATGATAAATTGATCACAATAATGATGACGATATTGATGATTATGACATTGATGATGATGACGACGAGGATGATGCTAATAATCGGGATTTAGAGTGGTTCACTGGAATTTGTCTTGTATTATGAGACTAAAGAGAAACAGTGTGTCTATTATTTGCAAAGCAAGGTTCTTAAGCAATCTATTATATCAAAACCGAAAAGAAGTGCAGATACTTTAGATTCAAATCAATCATTCTGCATGAGCAGATGAAATCCTTGCAATTGGACATCGTTTCTTGTCTTCTGATTATACTTTCAAATACGAAGACAATTATGTACGACGTCTACTCAGCCAGAGCAGTGCCAGCCACTTGGCAGGATATGTCGTCAAGTTGTCATAGCGACATCTGCGAGGCATACAAATACTTTCGCAGCTAAAGGTTCTCATCTTGATCCTTTTTGCATTTTCGCCGCCTCCTTCGTATTGTTAGAATTCTCTATTCCTCTATATGTCTGTATCTATGTCTGTCTGTCTGTCTGTCTGTCTATCAGTCTGTCTGTATATGTATGTATGGATGCATGTATAATATATATGCACGTATGTGTCTGCAAAATTTCTCATTATCATATTTGGGACATCTATCTCATCAGACATCTCTACCTAAGCCTGTTCTTATTCAGTTAGCCAATGCATTGCTATCTAGTCGCCTAGATTACTGCAATTCCCTGCTTATCGGCATCACAAATTCAAATATGCAGAAACTCCATAGATTACAAAAATTCTGTAGTTAGAGTCATATCCAAAGCTCCCAGATTCGAACATATAACTCCAGCTAGACAGTCCCTACAGTGGTTTCCTATCAAACCGAATTTATTATAAAATTTGTCTTTTAGTATTTAAAACCATATTATACAACGAATCCTATTACCTTAAGATGCGACTTATCCTCGACTTGCTACCAGCTCCACCAGGTATTCGACAGGACTTTCATTTTTGTTGTTCCTTATTCTTGCAAAATCATTGGCACTAGTTGTTTATCAGTGTGGCCTAAGCTTTGGAATTCATTACCAATATCACTTCGTATAACTAACAATTTATTTTCAATTTTACAATTTTTTTACAATTTACAATTTTCAGACATGATCTTAAACATACCTGTTTTACTTGGCTTATCCCCTAAGAATATTAGCCCGCTGTTCTGACTGATCTTCCGGATTGATCTGGCTCTAATTCTAATTGATTTTGTGCGCCATCGGCTGATGCTATGGGCATTATGATAGTGGCGCCATAGAAATTTATCGATTGATTGATTCATTGATACGTCTGTCAGTCAGTCAGTCAGTCAGTCAGTCAGTCAGTCAGTCTGTCTGTCTGTCTGTCCATTAGACCGATAGTCAGCAGAGTGTAGATTTTTCGAATGTCCTCCTTATCCTCCACCTCCTCCTCCTCCTGCTATTCGTGCGTACGACGACACTGCTAGTCATAGCACAGCGCATCAATTTCTGGGCAGCCGGTGAACAGACTAAAGGGCCTTTGTGTCGCTCTTCATAAGCAGTCGCCGAGCATCGGGCGGATGGCAGTGTATCGACGAACCTCCACTCTCCGGCGTCGTCGTCGAAGACGGTAATCCTGGATAACACGAGAACACGAAGGGACAAAGAAGGCGCAACTTATCACGCTTTCACGCGATCCTCGCGAGGATTTCTCTGCGCTTCAACTGTCAACCGGTTAGCTTATAGTATTGCCCTATGCTTTCGTTCTGTTTAAGAAATTGCTGCAACACTAAAGTCATTTTAAAATTCGTCTTTCGTCTTCGTTATATAAATGCGAAGCAGGGATATTTACACCCCTAAACCCCGCCTCTCCAAAACCCTCCAATCTGAAACCGACACCCTCCAACACCCCATTTTTAGTCTGGGATGACATTTTTGCTTTTCATGTTTTTGGCAGGAACCCCAAAATATATAAAATACTCCCTAAATTGATAACCCTAGAGATAACCTGATTTTGAAGTCATATAATAACGCATATAAACTATCACAGTTTAGTCTTTATTCGAGCCGATGTCAGTTTCAATATAAAGCTGTTTGTGGTTTTTAATCCATAATTTTACAATTCATCGTTTCAATTGATTTGCTGTGATGCAGCATCGAAGACTTCCTGTAATTACAGTAGAACTTCGTTATGACACAATTAGCTAGTCTGTAAAATTTAATAGGCCCTACGTTATATCCGAGATATACGTTATACCCAATACCACCTAATACGGTAGCGCATCACACGTGACCGTACAATGCGGTACATTATAACCGAGTCACTTATATAGAATTTCTACAGTAAGTACAGTACTATGTTCTTCAATAACAGCCATACAGTATATTAAGTGTTAAGAAATGTTTGTTATATTAAAGATATTGAATATTTCCGTAACTTACTCGGTGGGTCGCCAGCTTTGCCCAGATGAAGCTTCAACGTTAGTTCAATTACCGAGCACTCAGATGTCCCTGATGCAGAATAGACATTATTAGTATTCCTGTGTAACGCTTTTAGGCCAATGTCTAGTAAATTATTATATATATATATATATATATATGATCAAAGCGTTAGATAAATTGAAACTCACGTTCTAAAGTAATCAACGGCATGAATTTTCATAGAACAATCCGCCTGCGGACAACTCGCCACACGGTGATCCACCGACGCGCCTCACTGAAAATACGTGAATGTCTTTTATAAAGTCTAAATTGTCGCGAATGAGTTATAATCAGCATATGAAAATACGCGGACACTCAAACGATTGCGTGTGAATGTGAATCAGATTGAATGTCAATTGACAATTGATTAGTAGTAGTAGTAGTAGTAGTAGTAGTGGTAGTAGTAATAGTAGTAGTAGTAGTAGTAGTAGTAGTAGAAGTGGTAGTAGTAGTAGTAGTGGTGGTGGTGGTGGTGGTGGTGGTGGTGGTGGTGGTAGTAGTAATAGTAGTAGTAGTAGTAGTAGTAGTAGTAGTAGTGGTGGTGGTGGTGGTGGTGGTGGTGGTGGTGGTGGTGGTAGTAGTTGTAGTGCAGCTCATTACGGATAAAATCATTCAGTTACTTTGTACCTTCAGCATGTGACTTTGACGACAATTATTCTACCAGCATTCATCGTCATATCTGAACATAATTAGTTTTGTTTTGTTTCTTTTTGAAACAGAGAAACTGCTAATGACCTTCTAATTTCTTGGCGTACATACATATGGAACACGCGTTATCCGAATAATTTCATGTTTCAGTTCAAGATCTCACCGAAAAAACAACGCTTCTGTGAAATATTCTTGCTGCTTTTCGATCTCGAAGACAGTGAAGAGTAAGGAATGTTCACATGGGATCGTGGGACATCGATACCGTCTGGACTGGCGTCGACCCCAACAACCGCTCTGAGTACGGCAACACCAGTGACCTGTCGGTGGGCAGCCTACCCGAAAGAGATGACCTAGCGAGGACCATTAACGGTTGGCTGCTGGCAATCATCGTCCTTTACGTTGTCGTCTGCTGTTTTGGAATTCTCACCAACGGGCTCGTCATCTACGTGATCATCGTCGCGTCCAAGGCTGCGACCGTCACCAATCTCTACGTTCTGAATCTTGCCGTTTCGGACTTTCTATTCCTCGCCGGAGTGCCGTTCACCGTTGTCACCGCGGTTGAAAGAATGTGGATCTTCGGAGGCATCATGTGCAAGGTAAACGCCGTGTAAATCGTCCAACTCCATACTTGAATCTTCTGTTCTTCCTTTCCTTCCGTCGTTCCCTATTGGGTTGAACGATGGGTCTGAATGAGTTCCTTCCACTTCTGTCTGTCTCTTGCTTTCCTGGTCATTTGCGCGAAATTCATTTGCATTTCTTCTTAATCCTCTTTTAAGTTGAATACTTGAATAGGTTATCAAATTCGGTTTGTTTCGAAGTTAATTATTTTCGAAGTTTTGTTAGCGATCGTTCGATGGCTAATGATTATTACATTCCTGATTTCCACAGACATGGGCATAGGTTCGATTCACCCTTGGGTTGGATTGGGTTGGTTTGGGTTGGGTCATAAATTTTCATGTCTGGCTGGCCGCCTGGCTGTCAGGCTGGCCGCTGAACCTATTTTATTGATTAATTTTCTACGGTCAGTAACTGGCTTAGGTACTTGTAATGTATAATGTAGGCCTATTACGTTGCGTTGAAATGTTGTGTGGTTTTAAAGATTCATTTCAGTTGATTCAATATGGCAGATTATAGATATTTGGTTCGTATATTGATTATAAATTTATCAGCTGTGATTTCTGGGCAGTGTGAAACGAATAAAATAGAATTATTCATTATGAGGTCTAATGTAGCACCGCTGCATCGCAATGGGACGCAAAGATTTTAACAATAGCCGGACTCTTGCTCATAGGACATCGCTCACTACTTCTCAATACACTGTCCTCACAAAGACAATTTCTCATAGAACGATATAGCAGAATGAACTGCAAGGATTGATCATAGTATAATTTAGGGTTACCAGACGTCCTTAAATGATAAGGACAGTCCTTAAATTCCATTGCCCCGTCCTTAGGGCGTTTGTCCTTAATAAGGACACAAAATGCCCTTAAATTTCATTAAAAATAGTGACTACCGATTTCGCGGACATTACTCTAGATTAAGATGACTTTTTATTGGTTGATATTGATTGCTAAAACTGGTCATCATTAGTTCTTTATGCCTTTTGCGTCCTTTACGTCCTAATAATGTCCGACAAGCAAAAAAAGCTAGTCATCACTAGTTTTTTGTGCTTTCTTTAACGTCCTTAAAAGTCTGAGAAGCCAATGTGTTTTGTGTGTCCTTAAATTCTTTCCAGCTGATCTGGTAACCCTAGTACAATTATTGCTCATAGGTGATATGGCAAAATAGCAAATGATAAAGTCCGACATGTTTTGAAACTAATGTTATATCATAACGACACATTTCAGAAATGTTTTCATGGTAATGTTATTACTTAAACGACACATGTCCACATTCATGTTTTCTTAATGTTCGTGAAACAGTGTTTTTGGCGTTACGTTAACGTCTCATTCAAGCGACACATTAGACAAAGCACTTTAATATCTAATGACATCAGGTTGTCCATAGGTTTCTACAGCTCGAAGTATTCTTTCATCGAGAACACCATAATGATTTCGGACTGGTTGTTCCATACCGGTGATACCTGAAGGAATATTGTTCTCCAAATCTCCTTTGCTTAACACTGTCTTTTAATAAGCCATCAAAGCATTTTTTCATATAAGAAATGTAATAGAGAAACCCAAACGCCTTGTCGTCGATTGATATTGGGATCATTTTGAAATAGTCAAATGTCACCAGTTGTACTGTCACCAATGAACTGTGAAGCGTCTAATTTTCAGTTGTATTATGAGCAATTGTCCCATGACAAGTTGTCTCGGATAGCATAGCGCCTGGACCAAGACCAAGATTCAGAATATAGGTGTCGGCCCTCCATGCAATAACCTCTAGTAAGAGGAAACACAGTTGAGGATGTTGGCAAGTTCACCTACCTGGACTCTAAAATGGCGTCGCCCTGATTGATACCCTTGTGTATTAGAACTGTTGCTACAGAAGTGCATTATTACTGTATTATTATTACTATACTACTACTAGTACTACTACTGCTGCTGCTGCCACTACTACTACTACTACTACTACTGCTACTACTACTACTACTACTACTACTGCTACTACTACTACTACTAATATGTAATAATAATAATAATATGTATTATTGTTATTATTATTATTATTATTATTATTATTAGTCCACTGGTTTGCAACCATCGGCTTCCTCCTGCAGAATCGCCGATCATCACTGTTCAACCACGTCGCTTGACTATCTCCGGACGTTCCCACCAACCAGATCTTGGACATTCAAACGCACGATGAAAACAAGCAGCCGCCATTTCCTACCTGGAAGCGACTGCGAGACCTCCCAGGAAAAATATGGCTGGACGAAATCAATCAAACCATTCGCCGAATTCATTACCAACTCTGTGGTCGGACGTGATCAGCACTGGTCACGGGTGACGCAACTGTCCCAGTTGGCTACGCTATAACGACGACGACGTGGCCGGACAAAATGTCCGCAGACAAAATGTCACGTACAAAATGTCATGGGGACGAAATGTCAGCTGACAAAATGTCACGGTTTATGGTTAGGGTTAGATTTAGGCTAAAATTTTGTCCGTGACATTTTGTTCGCTGACATTTTGTCCCATGACATTTTGTCCTTGACATTTTGTCCTATCACCGACGACGATTGTCTTTGTGAATAAAATGAAGTGAGAAATAATGAGCAATCGTCATTGAGCATTGAGCAAGAGTTCTGGATCAGATTTTAGTGAGCAGCATATTTGCAAAATCTGTTTCTGGCTTGGACATTGATCACAAATTTCAGTTCCGTATAAATAATCTTTTTCTTTCCGATACAATTTGGTGACGAGAGAAAAAGTATATTTTAACTGCATCGTTCTAAGGCTTAGAATCTAAGCGTTCGAATGGGTTTTTTGTACGTAAATTTACTTCATGTATTTTCTGTATTTGAAATGTGCTGCAACCACGGAAATTATGAGCATCTCCGTGAATCGATAGTAATAAAGAGACACTGCGTTTCGAATACAAGGGCAACCAGATGAATAGTGAAAAAACTGTAAAACTAACTGACAAAAGGTGAATTAAATGACAAGGGGTGAATTAAATGACAAAGGAGTGAATTAAACACAAAGGAGTGATTAGAAAGAATAGCAAGAAAAACGTGGTGAACAAAAATAACACATGGTGAAATAAAAGATAAAGGGATGAGAATAAGACAGCGAAATGACTAGAAAAGACGGTGGGGTGAATAAAAAGACAGGAAGTGAATAAAACGACAAGGAGTGAAAATAAAAAGATAACAGGTGAACAAGACGACAAAAAGGTGAATAAAAAGACAGCGAGCGAATAAAATAGCAAGTGAACAAAAGACAAAGCACTCTTGACTCTAGCCCGCTAGGAAAATAGCGCTATATAAATCAGCCTATAACTAACTTACAAAGGCTGAATACAAAGCTAAAAGGGGCCAATAAAACGACAGCGGCCTGGATATTCGGTGCTAAGACAAAATGTCCGCGGACAAAATGTCACGGTCACAATGTAACCCTAACTCTAACCATAGCCCTAAACCGTGACATTTTGTCCGCGACATTTTTGTTCGCGGACATTTTGTCCGACACCGGATATTCGTATGTCGTTGCAAAAAGTAGGCTAGTGAATTCACGAGCTATCGCTAAACGTTCCGAATAAATCCACTTTCCAGAACTCGCGCCTACAAAAACGATTCAAAACCTCGGCTGTCGCAAAACAATCGTTATATAATTAATTATTGACGAAGTTTTCAGCTGAAAACAGCAATCCTTTGTTGTGCGACGTTTTGTTTTCGAATTCGAACGGTTTTCGAAGCATCATTTGAATATATTATTACTGTCGGCTTTCATCTGAGCGTCGCCTTCAAAAGACCGCTTCAGCCCATAAATGGTAACCGGTCCTCGTCCGTGGGCTCTGTACAGATGCGTTGTTATCCGGTCGCACATCGGTGGGAGTCGGTGGATGACGCCAGGCGTGACGCCAAGAAACTTGAGCCGTGTACGTGGCTTGGTTTCTTGATTAACCTCAGATCCCCAGATATAGAATTCTGCTTGATGTATGCCAAATGCATGCTCTATGTTACAAGGCGAAATAAAAGCGTCAACGTGGGATATACAGTAATAATGAAAATCACATCATCATCATCATCATCATCATCATCATCATCATTATCATAATCATCATCATCATCATCGTTCGAACTGTTCGCTAGGAAACTAAAGACGCACTTGTTCAATATCTTTTTCAAGTGCTCCGTGTAAAGTGCTCTTGACTTTGGCCATCGCTATACTTATTGTACTATACAAATCGTCATGGTAATAATGATGATAATAATAATAATAATCATCATCGCCATTGCCATCATTATTGTCATCAACATCACCAGCGTCGTCACTTCATCACCATAATTAGGCCTACATCATCATCATCATCATCATCATCATCATCATCATCATCGTCATCATCATCTTCATACTCACATCATCATAATCACGTCTTCATCATCGTTGTCTTTGTCACCATCATCATAATCACATCATCATTATCATCATTCATCATGGTCATCCTCACCGCTGTCATCATCATCATGACCACCGTCATCGTAATCTTAATAACCACCGCCACCACCACCATCATCATCATCGTCGTCATCGTCATCGTCGTTGTTATCATGGGTCTAGCGTCTCATGCCATATTTACAGTTTCTTTCCATTCAGTGCAGAGCTGTGTTGCACAAATCTTGAAGAGTGCGCTGACATAAATCACTTGTATGTAGTCACACCTATCCCTGCTTGGTCTTTCTTTCCTGTTGGAACCATCCATTATCCCCACCATAATCTTTTGCTCGTTTACTGTCACCTTCCATCGACATAGCCTGATAAACAGATAGACAGAGAGACAGATAAATAGACGGATAGACAGACAGATAGACAAATAGACAGACGGATAGACAGATAGATAGACGGATGGACAGATAGACAGACAAAAAGATAAACAGATAGACAGATAGACAAACAGACAGACGGATAGATAATTTGATGGACGGGTGCATGGCTTGAGCATAACTTGAGTTAGGTGGGTGACTTCTTTCCCTCCTCATTCATTCCTTCATTCGTTCCTTCATTCCTCATCTATTTGTTCATTATCTTGTCCTCGCTTTCGATGCCAATCATGCTTTTTTTCTCGTTAATTTCGTTGACAAATGAAAGACAACGATATTGAATCGACCGAATTGCACGCAGCAAAGGCGACCGACCAATGCAGTGTGTGTGTGATGCTTAATTTGATCATCTTGTGTTGTTTTTCTCTCGTCCATCATTCGACCAATCAGAACGCGTCTTTTCGGTCGCAAACGGACAAGAAATCTAGCTTCACAGAACACGTGATGCTGCGTTACACGCTAATCTTGTTATGCCCGCTGAATTTTGCTGTATGAGACCGGCAAGTGACTGGAAAAGACTCGGATTTATTATACTTAGTAATTCTTAGAATTTCTTACACTAAAATCGACCGCGCGACACGAAACAAAGAATTCATAGATTCGCTACATTAAATCTGCCGCTTAGTAATTCGTGCACATTGCATAGTTTTGTGATAAAGTAAGTAGGTAAGTAAAATTTCTTTTACCGGACTGGCGCTTTCAAAATCAGGCTCAGCGTGTAAGTTGTGTATTTAAATTCAAAAAGACCTTTAGAAAATGTTCAGTATATACTAGCAATTTCAGTTCGGGAAATAATTTCAGTTTCTATTAAGTTTCAGTTTTAGGGTTGCCAATTTCAGTTTTTATTGAGTTTCAGTTTTGGAAATAATTTCAGTTTCAGTTTCAGTTTCAGTTAACTGATTTAAAATAATTTCAGTTTCTATTCAGTTTCAGTTCACTGAAATATCACTGGCTGTATCTAATATCCAGTTGGAGGGCTTTCTTTCTGTCTGTCCAACCATCCATCCGTCCATTAATCCATCCGTCCATCCATCCATCCATCAATCCATCCATCAGTTCGTCCGTTCCTCCGTCCGTCAACCCGTCAACCCGTCCATCCGTCCATCTGCCCATCTGCCCATCCACCCACCCACCCATCCAGTCATTCATACATACATTCAGTACATGCATCCACTCGGACGTCCATCCATCCATCAATCCATCCGTGTTTTGGTCCATATAATTATGTCTCAACCGATTTTGCGTAGCTAAAATTATTTCTATTCCGGGTATTTGATTTGCTTGAGGGAAGACCAAACTTTTGTGTGAATTGCCAGCGCACATAAAATAACACACACGTACATAGAAATGACAGGGGAGTCATCGGTTAAACGGGACTTGCAGATTGTTTCAACGTGGTCGCCAAATGACAATGTGTCGTCGATGGTTACACCCAGACTGCGGATGTTGCTTTTCGTTTGAAAAGCAATGGGTGACGATCGCAACAGATGCTATCCTGCCGTCTGAGCGCTGCCGTGAGCTAGTTCCGACGACAATGGCTTCCGTCTTGTCTGGATTCAGCGACAATCCATTGACATCAAGCCAGAGGTGAATAGCATGAAAACAATTGCCTAAAGTCGACGTTGCTTTGCAGTTAGCGAGCGCAATGTACAATTGTGTGTCATCGGCATACTGTGCTATGTTCACTCCGGCTGAATCTACAATTTATGTCTATGGCGCACCATACAGTGTGAATAGTAGAGGTCCAAGTACGGAGCCTTGTGGGACTCCGAATTCACAGCGTTCTGTCGACGACTGTTTACTGCCAACACGTACTGTCTGAGAGCGGCGAGTGAGGTACGATGCTATCCAGTCGAGAGTCCGGATATGCCAAACGTGTAGTGAAACCTGGACAGCAAAGTGTAAATATCAACTATGTCGAAGGCGGCTGCCAGGTCCAGTTGCAGTAGAGCAGTTTGATGGCCAGCATCGGCTGCGCCATACAAGTCATCCAGCATTTGCAGCAATGAAAATACGAACGGGTCGACCTAAATGTCTAATTCTTTGTTTTACGTTATCTCATCATGACTTATGAACATTTATAGCTTCTCAGGATATCCTTGGCTAAAGAATGACCCATAATGCCAATAATAATAATAATAATAATAATAATAATAATAATAATAATAATAATAAAATAATAATAATGAATGCCGGAATCTTGTTATTTTATAATACTAATGTACTCAATGTAGTTTGGTCAAATTTTAAATAATAATAATAATAATAATAATAATAATAATAATAGTAGTAGTAGTAGTAGTAATAGTAGTAGTAGTAGTAGTAGTAGTAGTAGTAGTAGTAGTAGTAGTAGTAGTAGTAGTAGTAGTAGTAGTAGTAGTAGTAGTAGTAGTAGTAGTAGTAGTAGTAGTAGTAGTAGTAGTAGTAGGCCTAGTTGACATATTGCAGCTGTCAGTGTCTGTCGCACGGCTTTAAGATACTGTATGGCTGAAGTGTGGTCGACATCATTAAATACGATCTTAACAAACCGGAAGCCGTTGCTACTAATAGTAGTAATAGTAGTAGTAAGGCTGTCATTATCACGGACACGTGGCCATATGGATAGAATAGATAAACAGGGTTTTAACTGTTACTTATATGACTACTTATGTATATCTGGATAAATGCATGACTTGATTGGATATGGCGGACGAATAGATGAATGGAGAATGGAGATTACCAAAGATTTAAAAAGACGGGATGAAGGAGAGAGAGAGACACAGAGAGAGAGAGAGAGAGAGAGAGAGAGAGAGAGAGAGAGAGAGAGAGAAACAGAGACAGAGACAGAGAGACAGAGGATTCAACTGGAGGTGTAGATAAATCCAAATCCCAACTCGAGGAATCGACGGAAAGGAAGAGAGAGAAGGAGATAGATAGATGGATGGATGGATGGATGGATGGATGGATGGATGGATGGATGGATGGATGGATGGATAGATAGATAGACAGACAGAAAGAAAGAAAGAAAGAAAGATAGATAGATAGATAGATAGATAGATAGATAGATAGATAGATAGAGAGAGAGGAGAGAAAATATACCGAAAATCGGAAAGACTTGAAATTACCGGAACGATAAAGAACAAGAACTCCCCGAACGAGAAGAGCAGAAATAAGAACCAACGAAGCGCACAGAACTAGAAAGAAGAACGAAGCAGCGTTGCGCGTCGTCTGAGTTTGTCTTCGTTCTGATTCCATTTATGATATTCAAAACTGAAAATTGATTCGATTTCAAGCTTTCTGGTGTAGAAAAATATTCGATTTTAAAACAAGGAGAAGCAAATTTGCAATAGAAAGAAAGAAATGTTGAGTTCCAGGCAAAATACTGTACACAAATACGACTGCGTGTTGTACGGAGCATAAGTTCAACTCATTAAATTCGTCTCTCCTTCATCTAATTTTTCTTTCCAACCTGACTCCTATATTGCTATTATTCCAAAAAGCTATAGCCCTGATTAGTGGTAACTTGATAACGAAAATTGGTCGAATTTAGAAAAAGAGCAATAGAGGGGTTTTCACCTCCAGACTCCAGTAGGGCAAGGGTAGACAAGCAAAACCGAAAATTTTGACTTCCACTTGGTGATAATGTGAACGTAGACCCAAGCCCTATCAGAGGGGCCAGGCGGGCCACTTGGCTCGAGCCTGTACCTAAAAGGGGACTCAGAACAAAAAAGGTGCACTCCGTAGGCCATCGCGGACCCGTCGGGAATAAAACAAAGAGCAAAAGGCCGACATAAATTTTCTGTTCCTGTTCTCTTAAAGCTCCACACCGTGGATTCATATTATACTTATTCCTGAAACGAGGCTATAAATCGGTTGGCCTTATCCTCTGGAATGCTCTTGACCCAAGCATACGTAATTTAGAAGCTGCTGATTTTATGGCCATCTTTTTAAACGACTTAAAGACTCATCCTTTTGTCAATATGTAGTAATCGCAGTGGAGGCGCTTCTGAGTGATTCTTCAAAAGAGGCGCCATACAGACATTCTGTTACAATACATTACTTTGCACTAAGAGTGAGGAACCTAAAATATGTGTATTGTCTACAAGCGCTGTTGGCTTAATTTCCGGGAGCTTTACGACCCATACTGCCCTGGATAGCTGGCTGCAAAGGTGCAGAGAATGACATCGAATGCGCTCCTCCTCCGTCAAAGATCTCCAAGTTTGGAGAAAGGTCATTCTCCAGAGGAGCCCGATCCTATGGAACGTGTTACCTAATGCTGTGTCGGAAGCTGTCTCTGCGGAATCCTTTCTTAGGAATCCAAAAACTCGCCTATTTAATATAGGATTTTGTTGAAATTTGTATATTTCGTGTAGAATAGATGATATTTAATTTGGATAAATTTTATGAATGTTGGATAAAACTTGCAGAAGTTATATTGATCTCTAAAGCAGTGGCGGCTTCAGGATTTGGTAAATGAGGGGCCGTTGGGGTGGCAATTTCTAATCATGGGGGGCAACCATTTGTTGTCAGATATGTAGTATTAAGTATAGGAGTATATGGTCCCAACAGGGGGCACTGCAGGGACCCGGCACTCAATAGAGTGGCACGGGTCCCCTCGGCCCCCCTGTGGAGCCGTCACTGCTCTAAAGCGCTGCCACTTCAGTCGGGACACAGTGTATAACATAATATCCCAGGTTAGCTTCCTCTGAACTAAGATGGGTTCTAATCCCTGACGCCGATGCGTTCTCTTTTGCTTTTCGTTCGCAGATCTTTTGGGCAACTACGTCGATCAATTGGTTCACCAGCATCTACACCCTGACGGTCCTCAGCGCCGACCGCTACTTCGCCATCTGCCACGCCTTCTGGTCGATACCCTACCGGACCCCGACCGTCGCTCGGCTGGTTTGCGTCGGGATCTGGACCGTCTCCCTGGTCGTCATGCTACCGATCATCGTCCACGGAAGAACGGCCGAGGTGGAGGGGAGAGTATCGTGTACCGTCGATTGGCCCGAGAACGACCTGAACGTCGATCCGTACCACGTTTTCATCGGGTACTCGTTTAGTCTCGGCTACGCAGTACCGATCGGACTGATTACCGTTTTCTACTCTCTCGTGGTACTTCGACTCAAAGGAGCCAGACCAAACTGTAGTACGTCGACGAAAAGAACCAGGTAATTAAATGGTGTTACACTGATTTCTGCGTTATGGCATAAACCATTATAATATAGTTTTGCAGAGATGTATGTGTGGAACGCTGAAAAGGCAACGTGATTGGCTAATCGAAACACTATGTTACGTTATTTTCATAATTGATTGGTTGGACTTTGCTAAGACGCTGGGCGGAGCTTACATGCCTGTGTTATTTATAACTTAAATTATTATTATAACTAGCTGTTTGCTCGTCAAAAATGACAGAGAAGCTTGGCTGTTTTCCTACCAGATTTTTGCAAAGGTTCCAGAATTTTGCCCAATAACTTGCCCTTTACCGGAACATGGCTTGAGCATTTTGATGTAAGGACGAATGTGAGGGTGGAATAATCGAATATCTGGCTTATTTCGGTCAATAATATCCACTTTGTGTGGAGTAGAAGGAATGGGAGGAGAAGGAATGGAAGTGGGTAAGAGGAGAGGATGGAGCTATAGGGATGGGATAGATTGGAAAGATATAGAGTGGAGAAGGGAGATAGAGGAATGAGAAAGCGGTGGGTAATGCGAAGCAAAATGAAGGAAAGAAGAAAGGGACGCAGAGAGAGAGATGGGGATAAGGGATAGAGAAGAGGAAGGGATAGAAAGTGGAGGGAGTCTTTCTGTGGCGTTGTATGAAAGGGAAGAGATGAGGAATAAGAGATAGTGGGAAGGAGATGGAGGATTGAGAGGGGAGGGAGGGGAAATGGTCAGAGAATGGAGGAATTGGAAAATTGAGGACTTACATTTTCCCTGGAATTCGCGTTCGGGTGGAGGGGTGTCCCATAATTGCAGGGGGTGTAAAATTCCAGTGTTGGGATGGCGGGTTGGGGGTTCGATGCTTGACCCCGGGAAAAGGAAAATACAAGTCAAAATGTGATTTCCGTTGTCATCTCTTCCGTTTTCATACGGTCCATTCTAATTTTTTGTGGAGTTTATTATGGTGGCTCAAGGTTTAATTTCCAGAGGTGAATTTCCCCTGGAAACATGTCTATGTGAAACGTATCTTAAGCACAGTGCATACGTTTGCAACTGCGGACTGTAAAAAGCTAGGTAATATGAATAATTTTAAAAAAACAGGCACATAACACAGTATATCAGTGTTTCGTTTCCTGACTCGTACATGTCTATGGCTAGTTTTTCGTTTCGTTTCGTTTTTGTTTCATGACTAAATGAGCCAATCTGAAAATGGATGACATTTTAGAATTTTAAATGAATAGTTATAACATCAGCCTGTTTTGGTGACAGCCTACACAACCCCTGGGAAGGGGCGTAGGGACAGGGGTGTCTGTCACAAACCGAGGGTGTAAACCCTCACCCCCGCTGGGGACGTAGGAAAATCCTCGAATGAGGAGGCAAACACATGCACACACAAAATAATTATTTAGGGAACTATATAGGCTATAAGCTACCGTATATACTGGCAACGCTAAAAAGGCAGTATACTCCATAAGCCAGCGTGGGCCGTCGGAGAACCGGAGAATAAGCGCCTTCAGTTTTATATGGCAACGGCTGAATGAGGGTGATTGTCAGCCTTTCCCTCGCCGTCTTTTCTTTCAAAGAATTAACACCCATTCACAACTGAGTCGACTGGGGTGGAGGGCGCTTGAGACAGAAGCAAAAAAGATTCTGCAGCTTCCGGGACTTGAATCACGGACCTCACGTTTAGCAGGCCAGTGCGCTAACCACTGCTCCACCGCGCACCCATATCAGCAACGTCCAGCCAACTTGAATGTAATAAGAACGTATATAAGTATATAATATTGTATACAGTCAATTGGTGGTTCCTCCTCCGTCCAAGACGGCTGTCTTTGGTGACAGATCCTTTTGGAGGGGCAATCCGAGTCTGTGGAACTCTCTGCCGAAGAACGTGACAATTGTGACCTCCCCTGATCTGTTTATCAAGTGCCTTAAGACGCATATGTTTAATATATCTTATAATGTTCTTTGTTAAGCGCTTTTGACTTTAGTCTTCACTATGCTTACTGCGCTCTATAAATTGTCTTAATAATAATAATAATCAGGGCTTTTTTGTGACGGTACGCGCCGGTACGGCGTATCGGAACCTTTTTCAAGGTGTGAAAAAAATAATTTTCTTGTGACTTTGCAGTTGTGATTTAGCTAAAAACTTTAAATACTTAATAAATGATATGCATCATTATGCTTCCAAAATCGCTTCTATGTTAAATTCTAGCCACAGACCACATAATCGTAATGGAAAAGTTAGGCAATCCACCGTGAGTACCGGCACCTCTTTTTTTTACAAAAAAAGCACTGATAATAATAATAATAATAATAATAATAATAATAATAATAATAAGAAGAAGAAGAAGAAGAAGAAGAAGAAGAAGAAGAAGAAGAAGAAGAAGAAGAACATGAGAGTTGCTCGAACATTCAGATTTCCATGCAGTTGACGTTGTAAAAATCACCGACGTCATATGTCATAGAAAATATAATAGAAAAAAAGAAATATCTAAATGTTGACTCTGAGACTCGGCGCAGGTCGCATTCCTTCATTACGCAACCGTCACATCAAGCTAATGCCACGAGATCGCATAATGACTTTGCTAAATCCCATGTCACTCTCCTTCCTTCTCTTTCTCCTTCGCCCTCTCTCTCTCCCTCCTTGTCTCTTTCTTTCTCTTTCACTCTCAATCTTTCTCTTTCTCTATACTTCTCGCTCTCCTTCACTTTCTCCTCCGGTTTCTCCTCTACTCTCTTTCTATTTTTTATGTATTTCCCTCTCTCTCTCTTCTCTCTCTCTCTCTTTCGCTCTCTATCTCTCTCCTTCTCTATCCGCCTGTCTCTGTCTCTGTCTCCCTCTCTCTCTGTGTCTCTCTGTGCCTCTGTCTGTCTGCCTGCCTGTCTCTGTCTGTCTCTCTGTTAACCTAGCCTAGAAGCTGGTCGATATTTTCATAACGACATCATAGATTGTCCGGTTTTCGAGGTCTTCAGAATTGACAGTTTGCAATAAAGATGATAATGAGTGTCGCCGAGAATGCCCGATCAGTCGCCTCTCTCCACGCTCCTATTTGCAACAATATTAATCATCATCGTCTACATGACGCCTGTACGGTGCTTTTGTTACCGCCAGGTCACAGCGGGCGCAGACGAGAGTGACGCTGATGGTGACGCTCGTGACGGCCGTCAACGTCATCTGCTGGTTGCCGTACTGGATCTTCCAGCTACTCTTCCTGTTTGCCAAGCAGGAGCTTTCCAGTTCGACCATCTTAGCCTACCAGTTGATAACGGTCATGAACTATGCTAACAGTGCTGTCAACCCAGTACTCTACGCTTTCCTGAGCGAAAGCTTCGTCAAGAGCCTCCATCTGGCCTTCGGCTGCTGCCCGGCGGTCACCGCCGACTTCGCCACCGGGGACACGTACAAGGGCCACGGCAGTCAGGGCCCGGGAAGAGGACGTGGCAGTCGAGGTCGACGACGACGACGGGGGTTGCTGGCGGCGGTGGTCGACCGAGGCGGGCGCACGTGTAGCGTCGTGCTGGCGTCGGAAGGAAGGCGACTGAGTCGGGCGTCGAGGCGATTGTCGGAACGCGAGCAGTTGGAACTGAACGCGTTGACGGACGACAAGTCACATACGAAGGAGCAGTTCGGAGAGGAAAAATAGTTCGGATGCAAGGAATATTGCGTTCTCTTTCAAGTTTCAACTACACTGAAGCCTCGTTAACGCGGACTCAGTAATATGAACCAACGGCGGCTCCACAATTGAATGGTTGGGTGGAATAAGGAGGTAACCGTATCCGACCCCCGATGGTTTAAGTATCAATAACAATAAGAGGGGTAACTGCATTTACTTCCATATTTAACCGGACCCTTCAAATGATATTTTCACCACTAATAGATTTACTTCCTTATTCCTCTGGACTCTTCAATTGACAACCTCACCATTAAGGTGGTAACTGCATTTAACTCCTTATTCCACCCAACCATTCAATTAGGCAAGTGGGGGAGGGCGTTGTGGTGGCAACTTCTAAGCATGTGGGCCAACCATTTGTTGATATGCATGTAGTAGTAAGTATAGGGTCCCAACTGGGGGCACTGGAGAGGCAGGCATTCAATAGGGGGCACGGGCCTCACTCTCGGGCCACCCCATGTGGAGCCGTCACTGACATTAACACACGGTTAACACAGAAGTCCATGTCAGCGTATTGGCCTACTTGACGTTGTACGACCGGTTCCCATCAGAACACCGAAGTTAAGCAACGTCGAGCGCGGTTAGTACTTGGATGGGAGACCATCTCGGTATCGAGTCATGGTGCCGGCGGCCAGCCAAGCTGTTCATCGCTTAGACGTGGATAAATAGCAGCATTAGGCTGTGAAAGTAAAATACGGGTCTAGAGAAAGCAATGGCAGACTACTCTAGATTAATAGCGTAAGCCAACTGCGTCGGTGCTTGCCTAGTACACGGAGATCAGCGCCGGAAATCCTACGCTAATTCGAATACGGGACCAGTGGCGGCTCCAGGATTTGGCAAGTGGGTGGCCGTTGAGGTGGCAACTTCTAGGCATGTGGGGTCAACCATTTGTTGATAGGTATGTAGCAATAAGTATAGGGTCCCAACCATTGGGGCCACTGAGGGGGCCATGCATTCAATATGGGGGTAGCACGGGCCCTCCCAGAGCCTCCATGTGGAGCCGCCACCATACGGGACTACCTCTAACTTTTCCATGTTAGCGCGGAGTTCGACTGTACGGCGTAATCTCTAGCACGTTCGATGTCTTTGCATGTCTTTCAATGTTAGGACCCATCGTGCAAGACACTCTTTCGAATAGTAGTCTGTTTCTCGGATCACTCATTAGGCTGCCTTGTTGCTGTTCTTGCCAGTGACGTAGGCGAATTACGTCGTTTGAAATTGCGACATCTAGATAACTGCCGACTATGGAATGACCGGAAACCGCTCCGGACATTCGCTCCGGCCGGATAATAAGGTATCCGGCAATATCCGGATTCACCGAATACTTACAGCAGATAATTACCGAATCCGAATATCCATGTCACATTGATTTTGATATTGACTTTTGCTTTGCTTCTTAATTTTTTTGATGAATGATTCAAATGTTAGCTTTGCAAGAATCTCTTTAACCTCCAATTTGAAGTTGCATATACTTGCAATTGTGATTTTAAAACGTTTAAAGAAATTTCGTGCTTGTAGCACGTGTGGTAGCCAAATATGAGTCTTCTCTACTTCACAGTTTACGCACACCGTTTATATTCGTAATATTCGCTCCGGATCAGGCAAATATTGACTCAGATTATCCGGATCCGGTATCCGGTGGAAAAGACACATCCGGTCAAATCCCTATTGCCGACCTTTTCTATAGTCATCACTCGAGAACTGGAAGAAGAAAGACTTTCGATGATTCTCCTGACTAAATATAAACAAAATAATAAATAAATAAACAATTATGCATTTCTATAGCACCAGTTCTAATGCCTAAGGGTATCAATCGACGGTACTTCAAATCCGTCCGCAAAAGACCAGGTCATTCCAGAGATTCATTCCAGAACATATTAGAGAGTTCATCAGCTTACTTCTTGCGCAACATTTAGCAACGCAATTTTCAAAGCTTAAATTATAGAGACGCCTCTGACTGATTAATACGTTACTCGAAAATCGTCTAAATCTTTTCCCCTTTTCTATATTTGGATTCCGTGAAGCACACCTCCCTTAAACATCTTCTTCAAAATGTCTCTGCTAATAGGTATTTATTGGCCCATCTCACCTGTATTTAACCAGTGCTTTTTTAGAAAAAATGTTGATTTGGCTTATTCATCGTTAAAATCTCTCACGGGTTCTGCATTCAAACAACCGTCGTAATCTCCGTTCCCTGCTCATTGTCCAGGTTCATAGACGCTCAGCCAGGCCTTGAGATGCACTAGCTCTGCCACAGGATTGCCTGTGCCGGTGTCGTATAAATTTATTTCCGCCATAAAATTATTTCCTGGGCGGATCCTGCGGTTGCTAGGAAAATAAAATCATACGACATATACGTATAAATTTATTTCCGTATAAATTTATTTCCGACTATCAACACAGCATCTAAAAATGGCTTTAATCACTTTAATACATACAGTTAGTAGAAGGTAATAAATTTATTTTCTACGTATAACTATATAGGCTACTGTTGGTTGGGAAATAAAATTATAACCGGCAATAAATTTATTTTAGTCCACCTCTCTATCTAAACCTGTGTGAAGAATAGGCTGGAAATGAAATCATATCTTATTGGTAATAAATTTATTTCCTACCTATCTACACATAACTACTGTACATGCCTACTGCTGGTGGAGAAAAAATTATAGCCGGTAATAAATTTATTTTCTACCTATAACTATATAGCATACTGTTGGTGGGGAAATAAAATTATAGCCGGTCGGTAATAAATTTATTTTCTACCTATAACTATATAGCATACTGGTAGGAAATAAAATGGTTGGTAGGAAATAAAATTATAACCGGTCGGTAATAAATTTATTTCCTACCTATAATTATATAGCCTACTGTTGGCAGGAAATAAAATTATAGCCGGTTGGTAATAAATTTATATCCTACCTATAATTATATAGCCTACTGTTGGTAGGAAATAAAATTATAGCTGGTGGGTAATAAATTTATTTCCCATAGGCTTAGAGTTATGTGTATATGGTTAGGATATGATTTTTTTCAACCAAAGATAGATACAGGTACAGATAGATAGGAAATAAATTTATAACTGTCTATAATTTTATTTCCCTACCAATAGTAGGCTATATAGTTATATGTAGAAATAAATTTATTACCGACCGGCTATAATTTTATTTCCCCATCAACAGTAGGCTACATAGTTATGTGTAGATGGGTTGGAAAGTTTAGTCCTTAAATTATTTCCAGTTGATCTGGTATCCCTAAACAGTTATATATAGGCCTACAATTCAGGAGCCCATTAAGTTTGTTTATCCTCAATGGGCCATGCAAATTTTCTAGTTTTTACTGATAATTAGTTGGCCTGGCTCCAATTCAATTTGGATTTGGTGTGCCATCGGCTGAAGCCCTAGGCATTATGATAGTATCGCCATAGAAGTTAATTGAGAAACCAGCGCCAATGAATGAACGAGGATGAGTAACTAAAAAACCAGCGCAGAACAATATAACAGTGAGCTTGATACAACATTAGTGAATATTGCAATTTATATGTCATTAAATGTAAACTTGAAGTCACTTTGTCAAATGGAAACTTGAAGCTACTTTGCGAAAATCGCGATTGTCCGATTTTGAAAAAAAAATGTTGGATAAGACGACTGTGATTGACTCTCAACGACAGCCAATCGCCGTGGTTCTAGGTAATGTATATTTATGAACTTGTGAATATGCATGAGATTTGCGTATGCTTTTCTATTATGCAAACCTGTGACATCACACGTGCTATGCCTTATGGCTTCACCCATATAATTGCTTCAAGCATTTCCATTGGTTGCCTGCAAAGAATTTCCAAGTGGGAAATAAAATTATGGCTGTAGTTGCTTTGGGAGGGGGGTTCTAATCTTGATTGACAGGCTATGTGCCGACCAATCAAAATTTGACCAGGAAATAATTTTATGGGGAATCAATTTATACGACAGCGGTTCCAGGATTACTTGGTGGGGGATAAAACGAATTCATACGAAATTGGTGAGGGAGACGAACAGAGAGGGAAAAGTCAACAAACTTTGCCGAAAAATAAAAAGGTTGACAAGCAATAAAATGCAAATTTCCCTGAAATTTCCTAGACATTTACCGAGAAATAGGTTGAAAGCAAAAAAAGGTCGCCCGCAGTTTGTCTCGCCATTTTGCTTGACTTTTACCCAAAAATAGTTTGACAAGCAAAAACGAAAATAAAAAAGTCCGGGGGCTGCATCCCTACTCATCCCCACGTGGAACCGCCACTGGATATTAGTAACAATGACACTTCATAAATTCATGATGTCAAAAGTGAACCGCTGTTAGATTGAAGAAATCGAGTTCATCTGTAAAATCAATCATTTCTGCTAATACTTAGAGAATATTGGACCTCTATTCATATCATCCTCTTATTCAGGCGTCGAACCTAGCAAGCACAACGCTTGTGACTTAGAAACTCCCGTTCATTGAGAAGAATAGAACATGCTTCAGCGCAAATTTCAGAATAGCAAATCATTCAACTTAATGCAACGGCAACCAGAGTTCAAGAGAAAGAGAACTCGCACAGAAGAGAAAGAACTTCTTTTTAACTTATTTTGTCTGTGGCATCAAATATTGCCAGATTTTTCTTGAAATTGAGAAGCGATGCCCTCTTTTTCTTGTCAGTATGTTTTTGCATGAAATGTGCACCCCCTGCTAAAATTCCTTCCGACGGGCCTGGTGGGTAGCAAATAATTTCTTACCGCCCAGTTCAGTAGTGCATTCAGATGAAACGTGTCATAATACGTTTTTCGAAACTATGAACAAGAGTAGGATACATTAAAATTGTATGTGCGCACGCAGCCATCCAAAAGCCTGCATTAAATTTCATTATTAAATATAAATATTGCTAAGCTTTGGAACACTAATTCTCTGCCCTTTGCGAGGAAGGCGAGCCCCTCGCTCGGTATCAAGACATTTGTTCTCGCGACACTTAATACCTCGACACTTAAACCCTTTAGCAAGAAAGCTTGTATAGGTCCACTTTCAGCTGGTGCCAGGCTTAAACCTTTATTGAACACAACGAATCGTCCTACAAATAATGTCCATTAAAAATTCTAACGATAAACTAATTAACACTGCAGCGTCATTTCACACTTTTCTTTGGAGGACGAGATAAATTTGTGGCCAATTTTGGCAAACTATGGGTAATTTTTGGAAAATTTTGGCAAATTTTGGCAATTTTGGACCAATTTTGGCAAATTTGAAAGTTTTTGACATTTTTGGGCAAAGTTTGGGCAATTTTTGGCGATTTTTTGGCACATGTCACATTTATTTATTTAATACATTATACGTTGTTTCTTGATTTTCCTTGGGGGCACGATTCCTCTGCCCCCCGAATGGCGCCCCTGCATTAACAATTTAACAATGCTATATAAAGGAGATTATATTCTGCCATTACTAGCCGTCAAAGTCAACTGTCTGTTGCTTGTCAAATACGGCGGGATTGAAATACCGATTGAAGATATTTATGAGTTTACGCATGGGAGCTAAAGGGATTAAGTGTCGCGGGATCAAATGTCATTGAACCCCTCGCTCGAATTAATAGGCCTAATCGAAATGTAGGCCAAATAAGTGGAAAAGGGATTTACTCTAAAGAAGCACATTTGCTCTTGAGTATATGTCGGAATAAACGAAAATTATTTTATTTGATTCATCGTGAACACATGCAAGAAAATTCAGACAAATATGTTCGTGCAATGTCGCTCTAATACATCATATAAGTCTTCGGTGATAACTAAGTGCTTAGATTTAATAAGCAAGTATTATACTGTATAGCATACAATTCATCATTAGGCAATGAGTTCCCTATTATTTTTCTGTATTAAATTTCATTATTAGAAAGTGGATTCTCCTGTGTTACAATCTGTGAAGTCTATTGCAAATCTGTATATAAAGTCAGGTACGAATTCTCACGGTCAGTGAAACCCGTGCAATCGCTCTTTACTTGGGTGTTCTCGTCATGCTTAACTGTTCGGGGTGGCGAATTCTCCTGTATTCCAATCCCAGGACCCTATTGCAAGTAAACAAATAAGTATGCTAAATCTCGCTAATTTCTATAGCGCATTCAAAAACAGCAGCACAGTAGCCCCTTATTTATAGTCGCTTAATCTCAAAACGAATTAGCTAATAGCTGTATCCAAAGGTGAGGGTCATTCATGCAGGGTCTTTTAATCCAAAGAACCATTGTGGTTGGGATGTTACAGCTATAGAAGAATTGATTGTTTGAAGAAAAATGCTGTAGGTTTATAAAGATAAACTAGAGGAGATGTTGCAGGAAGGTGAGGCAATTGTTACCCGGAATTTGTTATTTGACCATGGTGTATAAAGCGGAGGGATGCTGGCAATCAGACCCTACACATTCTCACGGTTTGTTAAACTTGTGTAATCATTCTTAACCTCTGTGATGTCGTAGTTTTGAGCTGTTACGAATGGCAAATATTCTTTTTTTCTCCTTCGGCGGTTGCAGTACAGTCATTGTATGCCGAATAACCTGCCTTGCATGCAATTGTTTCGCATCCACCGCCACGATTTGCTTCACAACGTGGTCTCACATAAATTCCTGTTGTTGCTTTAAAAATGTAAAAGTAAATAGAAATAATTGCTGAAGTGGAATACAAACTCATTAAAATGATAGATGTGGTTACTACGGGTTTTACCAAAATGGATAAATGATCAATTAATTTATATCGTTATTACTGGAATTAGAAATAATACTGAAATTTGCAGATGAAGTATTCCTGCTGCTGGTCTGAGCATCTGGACAAATGACTTTTAATCCTTTGATTCATTGTGTACAGCCTCTATAATTAATCTGTCTCGCTTTTTTCCCAGTCCGGCAGATATCTCAGGCCTGAACTTTTGCGAATGGATTGAAGTAGGTCTACTACAGTATCAATTGCTGCCCTCGTGCATTAGAAATAACGCTTAAGATTTCACCATTTTCATCATCGTCATCCCGTCTTCGTCAAATTCATGATCCTCGACATCATCATGGTCATCATCGTCGTCAGTCACAATAATGGGCAAACAACATGATGCATAATTTTGATCAAAACTCAATGTTTGCTGCTAATTTACATAGACAAAACTTATAGAAAAAAACTTGACATAGGCTACTATTATTACATATGCACAAGTAATTACTAATTAATCAGTGAGGCGTATTACCCTGGTATGAACTTTCTCGCCTGCGACGACGACAGATGCAAACGACAATGATGATAATGACGAGACATATAGCAGGGATAGCGATCACGTATATCAGAAACGGATTCTCTACAATCATCATTATCATCATTTTGCTCCGGACGAGTTTGCAAAGAAGATTATGTCATTTGCCATAATTAGATTCATGCATTCAACAAGAGATATCCGCTTATAGGGCTTCAAATTCGTTGTGTCAGGTTCTAGAAACTTTCTTTCATGACTGAATTATGAAAACTATGCACTGTCATCTCACATAAGTAGGCCCATCAAATTTTCTTATGCGTTGCATTCTCATTCTAATTAACTAGAACGTTATATTGTGGCGAACCAGGCCGTATGTACTACTTTCCCAGGATGGCTGACGCCAGGACGCTATGCAAGATTAGATCTCTCAAATAAGGCGTGTGGGTGGTCGACTTAGCTTTTTGGGTAAGGTTTTATTATTAGATGGCTGGTTCCTTCTCTCTATCTCTCTCTATTAGACCTTACTTCTTCTAGCTCAGGTACTACCGTCCCAGTACCGTGTCTTCTCTCAGGTACTACCACAACTTCTCTCACGTACTACCTCGCCCTCTTCTACTTCAGGTACTGCCTCGCTCTTTCAGGTACTACCTCGTTATCTCTTATCGCGGGCACTACCTCACTATCTTGGCCGACTCGGGTACTTCCTCACGGTGGGAAATTCTCCAGGTACTACCTAGGAATCTGCCGGACCTTCTACCGGGCTCCTCTCCCTGCTGTCGCGCCGCGCCGCGCCGCGATCCTATCTTTCGTGGGGCTTACCCGCCTCTTGGGGACCGCTAACGCGGTAGATTAAACACTTCCCTAGCAGAAATGTAGTACCTGATCCAGTTAAGGACGCGCATCCACCTATTTGGTGCTCCGAGTCAAAACTCAGTTTACCGGCCCTTTGCCCGTCTATGGGACCTTTATTCATAGATAAGTGGATACAAATTTTAAAAGGGACAAGGCAGGGTTGTGGTCTATCACCAGATTTCTACAATGAATATGGGGAAGAGATTATGAAGGAAACAGAAGAATTGGAAGGAATAAAGATAGGAGGAAAAAATTTAAATAACCTACGATACGCAGATGACACAACACTAATGGCAGATACTGAAATAAAACTACAAAGGTTATTAGACAAGGTGGCAGAAGAGAGTGAAAAGAAAGGACTAAGAATAAATAAAAAGAAGACGTACTGTATGGTAATTACAAAAAAAGAAAGAAATTCCTAAATGCAGGCTACAATACAGGGGAATGGAAATAAAACAGGTAACACAGTTCAAATATCTAGGAAGCATCTTCACAAGCGATGGAAGAAGTGAAAAGGGCATTGAAACCAGAATAGGTATGGCGAAGTCAGCCTTCATATAACTCAAAAAGATTCTCACAAATAAACATATTTCAACAACAACACGGCTCAGAATTCTTCACAGCTACGTTTGGGCGGTTCTGATGTACGGCTCGGAAACATGGACGTTGACAAAAACATCCGAAAGGAAACTGGAAGCTGCAGAGATGTGGTTTCTCAGACGCATGCAAAAAATTTCATGGACTGAAAGAATAACCAATGAGGAAGTACTAAAAACTTTTGGTACAAAAAGAAAATTGCTAAAAACCATAAGAAAGCAGCAGCTTGAATTCTTTGGACATCTAATAAGAAAAGACGGATTGGAAAATCTAGCCATAACAGGAAAAATAGAGGGGAAAAGAGCAAGAGGAAGACAAAGAATAAAGTTTACGGATAGCCTAAGAGAAGCGACAAGAACTACAGACAACATCGAACTGATAAGGAAAGCCAGAAACAGAGAAGAGTGGAAATCCATGGTCGCCGACGTAGCAATACATGGCACATGAAGAAGAAGATTCATAGAGCTTCCACAATACTTAAAAGGACAATTTGCACAAGCTCGAGAGCCGCGTTGTCACAATTAGACACGAAAACCAGGTAGTGTGGTCCAATTCTTTGCAAAATTTCATTCAATCTCTGCTGCTGTTTTATGGGACCTATGATAAAATCGACAAACAGGCACAATTATTGCTGTTCTATAGCAATAGTATGCCTTTGGTGATCTGCTAATCTGTTCGAAAAAGTGTAAAAGTTTGGCGAGCCGCAGATTCTGGAAGAAGAGCCGCAGTTTGGCCACCCTGCTATAGCGTAGCCAGAGGTAATGTGAAACTGTGAACTAAAACACAATTATAAACATCAAAAATTGTTGCTTCCAGTGGAGATGGATTTTTCTGTCTCATTCAAAGTGTCATGTCAAAGTCAATGCCTCATTCTCATCAAGTGGACGGACAAGAAAACAAACGATGAAGTACTACTGTACAGATGGTGGCCGAACAATGATCGATAATCAGCACCATCAAAAAAAGATAGGAACTGGATTGAACGCGTACTAAGAGGAGAATCATTACTCAGATCAGTAATTGAGGGAAGCATTTCAGGAAGACAGACAAAAGGGAGACCCAGGAAGATGCTACTGGACTGGATGATGACAACAGATTCACAGCGCCACCAGACCTATGCAGAAATCAAAGAAGAAGCAATACGCAGAGAGGAATGGAAACCATATATGGAGTCCTGAACCTGTCCCAGGACAGAGAACACGATGATGATTCAAAGAGAGTATATATTGTAGCCGTGAAGTTTCACTGAATATATTGTTTCAGGAGACTGCGACAACGTTCTGTAGCAGTCGAAGTCGGCGGCGAAGATCTCACACGCTGTTACGTCGACGTGGAAAATATACCGAATACCGATGCCGATATCGCGATATTTAGCCATACCGATATCGAAATACGGAACCGACTTTTAATAATACCGACCGATGTTCCGAAAACCGATACAGACATAAAGTGCCGACATCGACCGACCACTATTTAAAATCTCAGATTCTGACATTTGCGATGTAGAAGTTCATGAGTAGAATATGCTACTAGACCCCAACTTAAAAATCCGCATTTTTCCGAATCACAGAGTCTTTATCGAAATAGACTGCTATGTTTGAAATTTAGTAGCCAATTTGCTAGATTAGCTATATCTTAGGACAGTCAGAAGAATACAAATGTGGATTTTAGGTTAGACAAGCATATTGAAATAAATGGCTTACTGTTAAGACGCTGTCCGTTCCTATACCACGTGACGTTGGCTTCTGGTGTTGCTTCTGTAGTGCAGTTGATCGTAACGGTTTCGCCTTCGGTGATGTTAATGTCACGAGGAGCATCGCTGCCTTGGTTAAGAAAGACGCAGCATTGACTTGTTTGTCTAATCATATGGAATTTCCCCCTCAAAGACCGACCCACGCCTCATCGCGGTGAGGGGGTGAAACGATCAGTAGGGGATTGCCTGCTAGGGCTATGCCATCAGTGATGAAGGTATCTGCACCGTTGGTACTTGTACTGAAGGATCACCTCGAGCGCTACGCAAAATGGACAGACCTAGCAGGAACCCTGAACATGATCGGCTAACGTGGGATCCGGCAAAAAGAAGACTGCTTTGGTGCCTCGGCTGAGTCGGCACGTCACGACATATGGCGAGTGCAGCACATGCACTATGCAGCAAAGCAGCTGACAGTCGCTGAGGGCAGACAGTACACCTAATGGTCACTGCCATGGCCAACCGTCTGCGCCCGCTCTATCCCATCTACACGTCTCGGACTCCGTGCCTATAGGACTGGATTGCACGGGAATAGAGAGTGGGACTGGTCCGTCACAAGCCTTTCTCACTTAAATCTCTTCAATGTGAACGTTGGGTCGATGTTGGAAGACCTGCGGCGATGAGAAAGTGGCGACGGGTGCAGGTGGAGGATGCAGGGTTATTTCTAGAATTGTGAAATTTGATCGTGTCGGTAAAATTTGGGGGTCCCTGCCGAAAAGGTGTGATAAAAAGTCATGCCAGAAAAAGGCTATCAAGAAAAAAAATGTCATCTTAAAAAATTGGGGGTGTTAATTCTCGAATTGGGGTGTTCGGGGCTATTTAGTATACATTTAGTATCCATACCTGTCTCGGAACAGCAAATTGTTTGGGGGCGTCGACCTCAAATTAGGGTGTTGGGAGGGTGTTAGCGGTGTAAAGTTATCCCTGGGACGATGTCACTGGAAGCATCTAGTCACAATCCAGCACGTAGGCAGCCTGGGTGTACTGGTGACTTTTGGCACACCAAAAGTCGTGTCGTGTCGACGGCCTAGTCCATCATTATCATCATCATGGAATTTAGGTAAAATAGCAGAAAATGATGTGTTGGTGGCGATGAGAATGAATGATGATGACTACGATGAAAACTGAGGCAAAGGAATGACTAGAGATATTTATTTCAAATTTACGCATGCCAACTGATAAGAATAGCCTTGTTGCTTATGAAGATCGCTAAAAAAGTACAGAGTCTTCAAAAGTGACCTCACCTTCTACGCGTACTCTAATAGTGTGCGTGATCTTCGCTACGGAATTCTGTCCAGAGCAGCGGTAGCTTCCTTCGTGGGCCATAGTGACGTTATTTATCCTAAATTCTGTACCGAATTTAGTAGGCCTAAGTATTCTCTCATGCGACGCCTTGGCCGGACTCTCCCAAGTCACAGTCGGTACTGGACTAAACATGGAAGTCATCGTCAATCATTAGTTTGCAAATATAAATTAAAGAACTCCACAATTATTGATCAATACTTCAGTTATTATTATTATTATTAACAGCAGTGTTTCCAATGTAGTATTTGTCAGATGCGAGGGCATCCGATTAGGTCATCATGCTCTTACTATCACTTGACGCGTTTTTGCAGTTTTAGAAAGAGTAAAACTACTTAGTAGCCTATATTGTATATCACTTCAATATATATATATAGTATATTAACACTATAAACTAATTATGGTGCATAAATATTATTGCTATATCGGAGCACGAATACTCTTAAATCGCTTCGTTGATGGATTGAGCGCTGAAAAGATAGCCATGCTTGTTTTGAGGTCTGCAGACAAAATCGTTGGGCTAATACTCAACTGAAATGAAGAACTCTGGTCTTGTTGCAATCAATTCTGGTACCTGTGATGCTCTGTCGAAATCACTTACCATCCGTTGAAGAAACATCGGAGAGTTAAAGGTTTTCCAATGAGTGCGATAGTTTCATTTTTTGATGAAAATCCCAATGTCGGCGGTGTGTAGCTTGTACCATTTACTAAAGTGTTCACAGGGAAAGAGAAAATATGTTTACTATAAGATTCCACCCGAGATTATGGACGAAATAGCGTGCAACACTCTTATAATGATGATTATGACGACGATGATGATGATGATAATGATGGTGATGATGATGATGATTTTGACGATACTGCGCTGCTGATGGTAGGCCTATACTGCTGCTGCTGGTGCCTGTGATGACAAATTGATTAGCAACAAATCATTCTCAAACAGAACAGAATGACATTGATTTAAAATTTCTCATAATCATTTAAGAGAGGGGTTACCAAATGTTTTTCACGTCGGGACGGATAATTAAAAGAAAGACGAGCGAGGGCTGTATAAAGTCATACACCGTGGCGTAGCGAGGCAAAGTACCGCCCGGGGCGAGAAAAAAGTGCCAAAAACGTTATAAACTCAACTTCCTTAAATTTTGTGACAAGCAAAAAACTTCATTAACTTCTCTAAATCTCTAAATATTTCCTGACAAGCAAAAAAGAAACCTTACTTATAACGTTATCAACTTCCCTTTAAGCGCTTTTGATTTTGGATTTTAAACCATGCGTACAGCGCTATATAAGTTGTCCTGATAATAATAATTCCCTAAATAATTAAAAAATTCAAAAATCTTGAAAATGCCGCCCCGAGAGCAAGTGCCGCCCGGGGCGGTTGGCCCCCACTGCCCCTCGCTACGTCACTGGTCATACATAACCAGTCTATTCCCTGAAACACTGAATGGAAGGCCTGGGAAAAAGAAAAATCTAAGGTTAGCATTCCACCTTAGCTATGGATGAGGTGGCATGCCATATAAAAGAAATATACATAGTGAACTAGCATACTAATTTACCCAGGGCCGGATTAAGGTCCGAGTGGGCCTGGGGCTGAGAAAAATAAAAGGCCGTCGCCCCTACTGACAATCTCTGACAAGCAAAAAATGGTTATCTCCCTTTCCTTCCAAATCGTTCTGACAAGAAAAAAAAGGTTATCTCCCATCCAAATCGTGCTGAAAATCGTGCTGACAAGCAAAAAAGGTTATTTCGAAAATCGGTGGGCCTACTTTCATGATGGGCCGGGGGGCTATAGCCTCCTCAGTCCCCGCCTTAATATGGCCCTGAATTTACCAAAAGGTTATTAAAATGACGACGCTATTGAAAAGATGGTGACATCGCCTAACTGTGGATTCAGTTAACTGTAACTGAAACTGAAATATCAGTTAACTGAAAAATAACCAATCAGTTAACTGTAACTGTAACTGAAACTGAAACTGAAAAGTGCCAATAACTATAACTGGAACTGAAACTGAAAAATAAAGAACTGAAATAGTTAAAATAACTGAAAAATAATTGACAAACTTAAGAAGTCAAACAATGCCTGCTTATGATAACTATGATACACAGTTGGACTTGACTTAAGTGCTCGCCCTAGAGCTCACAAGGATATTAGTAACAATGACATGTCATACAGTCAAAAGTGTACAGCTGTTTGCCTATCTTGCACAAACTGAATTCGTCAGTAAAATCATTCATTTCTGCTACTACTGAGAGAATATTGAACCTCTATTAATACTATCCTCTTATCTAGGTTGCGAGCCTAGCATGTACTACGCATATGACTTAGAAACTCCGGGTTCATCGAGAAGCATTGAACTGGCTTCATCGCAAACTTCAGAATAGCAGATCATTCAACTTTAGCAATACAGCGGCAACCAGAGTTTATGACAATGAGAACTCGCACAGAAGAGAAAGAACCTAGCTATTTTAACTTATTTTGTCTGTGGCATAAAAACCGTATAAATACAGTACAATCAAAAGTTCTAATCAAACTAGACTTAGTAATAAGGTCGTTTATCTCACATCTGTAAAAGAGAACTCGAAAACTTCCAGCGAAAACAGAAAGTTGATCGCTCAGTGAAACAAATAGCGAATAAATTTCAAGTCACAAAAACGTGGCTGTACCGCAGAAGCTTTTGATTAAAATTGGAGTTAAACCGTGAGCTTTGCTCGTATTTAAAAGATTTTAATTGGGATTTATTATATTGTGGTCAGAAGCTGCATTAAAAACTAAATTTACTGATTAACCTTTTAACTGGGGATCCCGGATATATCCGTCCATTTTACACTGAGTTACAGTTAAATACACGGTTAAGGGGTTAAATCGACAATCACCCCCACCTCCCGATGAAAGTGTCACATCAGTTTTGCACAATTCCGACGACTGGTTCAAGTCCAAATATGGGGTGGGACTGTGCCTCTCTCGCGACAATTACTTTCACGCAACGCTGAAAAAAGACTCGTCAAGAAGACTGCCGGTAGCAAATAATTTCTTACCGCACAGTTCAGCAGTAGGCCTACATTCGCATGACACATGTTAGGAGACGTTTTTAGAAGCTATGAACAAGTGCATGATACCCTAAGACATGCGCACAAGGCCAAACAGTGTGTAGAGAGGGATGACGGATCGCATCCCTGTGTGATAGATAATATTTGGGACAACCAGAAGTACAGCATAATTTTTCATGCACAGTAACTTAAATATTGCTAAGCTTTGGAACATTTTAGAAATTTGTGCCAACAGCATATCCCCTGCTATTTTGTGAGGAAGGCGAGCCCCTCGCACGAATAATTAATTGAAAAGTTAAAAGGAAAAGGTAGGTAGGCCTATCGTACTCGAGTCAGAGCATTGGGTTCAGGCACTTATCTCCGGTTTAGGCAATCAGCGACGAGGGTGGTATAATCCATTAACCTGAGGTAGGTTACCATTACTTTCTCCAGACCCACGTTTTACCTCGCAGGTTTACGCTGCTCCTCAGTTTACCAAAACCCTCTAGCGAGTAAGGCTAAGTCGACCTTAGGGCTCCTGCGGGTATCGAACCCGCGACCTTCTTCTCCATCGTCCAGCGCTTTTACCACTCTTCTAACTAACATCCTCAACGGAAAAGTAATAACTAGAAAAATGGACTTAGTTTAAAGAAGCACATTTGCTTTTGAGTTTATTTCGTGATAAGTGAAAATTATTTTATTTTGAGTCATTGTCAACACACGCAAGACAAATTCAGATAAGTATGTTCATGCAATGCTGCTCTAAAACAGTCTTATAGGTGACAGCTTAGCGATTAGTTTTAATAAGCAAGTATATCTTGAAAATTGAATTTTTATGTAGCATAAGCATAAAATTCAACATTAGGCAATGAGTTCTCCGTTACTTTTTCTATTAAATTTCATTATTAGAAAATGCAGATGAGGAATCTAAACTATCAGACCCGCTGATGCCCGCAAGGAACCTGTATCCCAATCCTAGCGCCCTCTTGCAAGTCTGTGTACATAGGCAGGTACGCATTCTCACGGTCAGTGAAACCTGTGTAATCGTTTTCTACCTGTGTGTCCTCGTCATGTTGAACTATTGTGGATGGCACAAAATACTGTTTTTCTCCTTCGGCAGCTACGATACAGTAATCGTATGCCGGATAATCTGTGTTGTCCGTTATTTTCGCATACATTGATTCAATTGCATTGCTGCTTCTGACATTCTCCGTCGTTTGTCTGCGTTGACCAACAGGCGATGGATTTTGATTGACAGACGAAACATCGCATGGTATTGTCTCATATCCTTCGCCAGGAACAGTCTCGTAAAGACGTGTCACTTGCATTTCTTTTGTTGTCGCTTTGAAAATGTAAAAATAAATAGAAAAAATTTCTTCAATTAAATAAAAACTCGTTTTAAAATAAAAGATGTGGTAGCCTAAGGCATACTTGGGGTTTTACCAAAAGGCATAAATCCATAACTGATCCATAAACCTGCATGGTTATTACTGGAAGTTGAATTAATACTGACATTTGACATTGCGGTGTTAGGCCTACTAATGCTGGTCTAAACATCTGGACAAATCCTTATAATAATAACAATAATAATAATAATAATAATAATAATAATAATAATAATAATAATAATAATAATAATAATAATAATAATAATAATATAACAAGGTTTAAAGTGGTTCAGTATGGACTGCCCTGTGTGAGAACCCTTCAAATCTTCTCATTCATTGTCTCACTTTTTCCTCAGGCCGACAGATATCAAAGGCCTGAAGTTTTGCGAATGGATTGAAGTACTATCAATTGATGCCTTCGTGCATCAGAAATAGCACTTAAAATGTCGCCATTATCATCATCGCCACCGCCGCAGTCGTCATAATCACAATCATCCTCGTCTGCATCATCGTCATCATAATCATCATCGTCATCATCATCACCATCATCGTGACCATCATCATACGCCATCAAAATGATGCCTAGTTTTGGTCACAACTTGAAGTGACTATTAGTTTTCATAGAAAAGACTTGATATGCCACTATCACATATGTTGAAATAATTAATCAGTGGGGCGCATTACCCTGGTATTCATTTTCTCGTCTGCGACGACAACAGATGCAAACGACAATGCCAATGACGATACATATGGCAGTGATAGCGACGATGGCAATGGACATGACAACGTATGTCGAAACGGTCACTAGAATAAATAAAAAAACAAGAAATAAGTTGATACTAATATATTTCTAAGACTGCACTGATAAGGACGAAAACCGACCCCCAAGGACGAGAATAAAGACGAGGACCGACCTACCCCCAAGGACAAGGATATGGACGAAGACCTACCCCAAGCCTATTGCTCACAAGGACTGACCTCTAAGGACAAGGATCAAGGACAAAGACCGACCTCTGCCAGACAGAAAAAAGCCAGAAAGAAAAACCAAAGACGATTTAAATTCGAATCACAAAATTAAGAAAACAAAAAAGAGAATATTGTAAAACACAATCTAGTCAACAGCAATGTTGCATTTCAAATAACCAAGTGTTTCCAGCAGCTGATCAGTCATGCGCGCACGATGATGTCTAATATTATGACACCACTTTATGAAAATACTCGTTCAACAAAGAATTCTGCTAAAGAGCTTCGAGAGGAGTTGGAATTTAAGTAAATTTGTCAAATCTGACAGCGAGGGTTTTTCGGATCTCCTGCATTTATGAGCTGCAGCTATTCATTCAATTGTCGCTCTAGACTGTCTGTATCAGAGTCTCCACCTAAAACTTTGTGTAGGCACTTGTGACTGAGAGCCTATCTTGGATGCGTTTGTTATATTTCTTAAACACAGGTAGCCATCCATTTCTGTCGACGATCTTGAAATCCTTATATGATTATTTTACAACTCGCGGTTGTGTATACCTTAGAGGCGAGCCTTCTTCCTGCATTCTTCTTCTCAGGTGTCGCCCTCTGTAAGAGAGTTGACAGTCATTTTCCTCCAATCCTCCCTATCTTCTACCGCTCTTTTTAGGGCTCCATAGTTCTTTGTGTTTGCCAGTCAAAGATGTCGTCCATTCAGCTTTTTCTCGGTCGACCCTTCCCCTTGTTCCTTCAATTCTACCTTCCATTATTATCAGTGGTAGGTCTCCGGCCGAACCTCTCGTGACGTGACCAGCGTAGGGCATCTTTCTTCGTATTACTTCCAGTTTCCACGTTGCTGTTGTTTTTGCTTCTTTCTAGGACTCTGTCGTTTGTAACCTTGTCCATCCATCTGATTATCAAGATCCTTCTGTAGCACCACAATTCAAAGGCCATGATCTTTTTCATAATTTTCCTGTTTATTGTCCAGGTTTCGCATCCATACGTCAGCACTGGGAATATGTAGCATTGAATGAGCCTTTTCTTGCACGCAATGTTGAGACCTCTTCTCATGAGCTCTTTCATCTTCCAAAAGGCTTCCTTGGCCATACCTATTCTTATTCTGATCTCCTTCTCATTTCAACCGTCGTCTGTGATATAACTCCCAGCGTACCTATAACCCTCCACTTGCCGAAGCTGTACATTTTCGATGATGATGTTGCAATTTTTATGAGTTTTTTTGCAGACAACCATGACTTTTGTCTTTTTCAAGTTTAGCTCCACTCCGTATACTTTTCCCATCTTAACTATGTTCATTACCAGGGTCTTCAAGTCTTTTTCATTTTCAGTTAATAATGCGGTGTCGTCTGCATATCTTATGTTGTTTATATCGTATCCTCCAATTCTAACTCCAGCAGGTAATCCATTCAGGGCTTCTGATAGTAGGTATTCACTATAGAGATTAAATAATATGGGTGACAGTATGCATCCCTGTCTTACTCCTCTTCGTATTTTAAAATATTTTGTTTCTCCTGATTTAGTCATGACACAAGCTTATTCATTCCAGTACAGATGTTCTAACAGCTTTCTTTCCAAGTCTGTATTCCCTTAATTTGTCATGTTTAACTTTATCAAAAGCTTTTTGAAAATCTATGAAGCATACAGTATGTAGGTATCCTTTTTCATGTCTAGATTTCTTCCTGCATCATGATTATAATTTATCTATCAGTATTTTAGATTACATCTAAATAAAATTAGAAATAACAAAATGCACGTGTCCAGATCATACGCTTTCAAATAGGAAAAGGAAGTTCAGCTACTCAACTGGTATTATAAAGAGAACGATGATTACACATTTATAGTTATTTAAAGCAAGTATGTAAATTTAAATCCACATACTACTTTTACCTTGGAACATAATTATCAGTATAATTGAAAATAGCACACGGCTAATTTGGTCCTTTTAAGAATTTTTCAAGCACTAAGTAGCAAGAACAAGGGCAAGGACCCTCTTCAAGGACGAGGATAAGGACGAGGACTGACTCTCCAAGGACGAGGATAAGAAAGAGAACTTAAAATTGGTCTTTGAAAATTCCTTAAGGGTAAGGACCTTGACGAATATTTCGTCAGGGACTTTTTACCGGAAAATGTCGATGAGAACCTCTATTTCAGAAAATCACAAACCGTAATCTTTTATCGTGATTTTCGTGAGCGCCGAAGCTGAGCTGTAGTTGTTGTTCGCAGTGCAGTTGTAGGTTCCCCTATGTTTCAACCATTCCTTGATGTTGTTGCCTGGATCAACGTGGATCACCAGCTGACCGCCCTTAAGGGTGACCACGGGTGGGTCGTCGTAGACGAGTAGGGACTCTTTGTTTGGGTCCGGCAGGTACCACCACTTTGGCACCACCGGTGTTATGGGATCTGAGGTCGCCTTGCAGTCGAATACTACGCGTCTCTCTTCGTTCATGTCGACCTCAACGTCCATGTCGTCTGTGATGATCACTACTTGAGTGTTGGCTGCAACAGAGCGAAATCAGAACATGCAGTAAATTCTCGGCCGAAATTAAATCGAACTATGCCAGACATCGGGCTCCAGCTGTCACGTCCAAGTAAAAGCAAGTAAAGTACCGTGTGTAGTTTCAATTTCGTGCCAATAAAATGTCATGATATCTCGCCTCACTCACCAAAAGTCATCCCTGGTTCCATGATTGATAGCCCTATCTGACAGTCAGTTTCCAACAGTAGCGATGGTAGTTGGACAGTCAAAATGACCTATGATTAAATTGGCCAATTGGCGTTTTGACATCTCTGGCCGACAGGCATTTTAAAACGAAAAATGATATTCTGGATTTGACTGTCATCTTGGACGATCCCGCGTCATTTTATAATGTTTCCTATGACGTTGCTTGATGGGCAAAAAGCAAAAACAGCGACCTTCCTGAGGCAACGTGCGGAAGAAGAGCGAAGCCTTGCCGTCATGCTTGACGGGAAAAACAGCTATCTGACAATATCATGCGACAACAAGAATTTGAAAATCGAAATGTCGTACACAAGACGTTCACGTATCCAGCTCCGAAGTCGTAGCCATGGACATTGCTGGCGTTGCATTGGATGATCGCGAGGTCCGACTGAGCTGAATCCGGACGATCGTCACAGTTACGACAGAGGTTCTGAATCGTCAAGGTCTTCGTGTCATTCGAAAAAGAGTATCTTTTCGGCGGAGCATTAACTAATGGAGAAAAAACAATCAATTGATTTATAACACGGTTTAATCACTTTAATGAAGCACACCATTTCAATTTCAACGCTCTTATACCCTTTCAAATCCGTTATAAACTATACTGTAGAATACTGTAGTTTTGGGATAAAACACTTTACAGTACAGCTAGTAACATACCATCAATTCTCTGACCATTCCTGTACCATGTAACAGTCGCCTCTGGGACGGCATGTGCCTTGCAGTTGAATGAGATAGAATTTCCTTCAGTGATGTTTGTATCGCGAGGTCTGTCGTCAAAGCTCAGAAATTTCGGTTTCGCTGTTTTAATAACAAAATAAAATTAACAATTAATATTATATCATTTCAAATGAATAATTAAATAACTATTAGCCTAACCTATATAACTATTGCACCCTTGTACCTTGTACAACTATTAACCTAAAGTAATGAAGAAAGTCTATTTTAATTCAGCTTCTCTTCTTTAATAGGCAGCCTGTTTCAAGGAAGAGAACATATAAATGAAATCCACAGTCAAGACTCGTGATTTAACAGGTGACAAATCAGTTGTAATTTTTACGTTTCGACTGTCAAGGTTCATCAAAATCGTAAACTCTGTGAAGCGTTCGATCTCTAAAAATAATTAGTGGAAGTTGTACTAATCCAAGTCCCTAATTTTAAACGTCAAATTATGCCGGATAATTCAACACTGTCTCAGTGCCAGTGGCGTATTACCCTCCACCAATGAGCGTTGGAGAACTGCGGCAAACCCCCATTTGAGAAAATAGAAATTGGCAACAACTAAAAATCTCTTTTGGATTCTAGGAAATGCCACTTTCCTTCTATTCATAAACTCCGTCAATTGTGGAACGCGAATGATCATCAGTCGGTGCTCCGTGTTCCTAAATTACCTTCGACTTTGATCTGCAGTATGAGTCTCGTGGAACCTTGATCGTTTGACCCGGTGCAGCTGTAGTCTCCTTGGTCAGACGGTTTAACGTCAGAGATTTGCAACTTCGAATCTCCGTCGCTGTAGCGAAAACGACCATCCGGTAGTGTGTTCCTTGGTCCGCTCCATCTAATGCTTGGTTCGGGACTGAAAAATATACATAATTCAATCGTATACAGATACTAAAATATTCCACCTTAACCCCTTGACTGGGGACTCCGGATATATCAGTCCATTTTACATTGAGTTACAGTTAAATACCCAGTTAAGGGGTTAAATAAGCGTACTGAATTCTATCTTGCATACTAAGCATTAGCCATTCTACTAATTTAAGTAGGTGTTCTACCGGTAATTGAGTTTTGGGACATTGTTACTTGATAACCTTAAATATTGCATAATATTTTTGCTTTTAAAGTAGTTTCTGCGAACATATGAAGCTGATTTTATGCTTTTATAAATTACAGCAGTCCACTTCTCAACTGCAATCGAATCTAGTTATTTTAATTTAAGTCAATCAATTTTCATCATAATTTAGCCCGCACTGAAGGTTTTTAAATGCGATAGGCTAATATAAAAGGTGTAATGTCTTATAACGAGGTGCAGACATTTTGAAACGGATATCACATGGCATTGTTATTTAGAAGTACGCAGTTGTTACTTACTGTAAAAGTATAGAGCTCTTATGTACAGTAAACGCAATCGGTTGTTACTTAAAGTATACTGTTCTTATGTGAAGGTATTCCGTTGTTATTAAAAGTATGCAGGTGCTATTTAAAATGTGCAGTTATTGAGAAGTATGCAGCTGTTATAGGTAATCAAGAACATTGATCTTTGTCAGACATAATGCATTTTCAATTGTTAGGTGACCTAGCATTGTCAATCAATCAATCAAAATCAAAAAGTATCAAAATCATGACCAAAGATCGTTAATATTACAATTCACTATCTGAGAAATGGTTGTAAAGACAAATGCAAAATATATCATATTTCAATATTAGATCATAGTTTGATATATTAAAATTGATGTTATAGAATTACGATACTAAAAGTGTGCAGCTGTTATTTTAAAGTAGCGAGCTTTATTGTATAATGTATTATTGAAAAACTTTCCGTGACTTAGACTTGGGATGAATTCAGTGTATTGCGTACTTTCCAGAAAAGAAGCAACGCAGAGACACAGTGTTGCCTTCCACCGCAATCGTCAGAGTAGGAGACGAGAATCCGAGAGTTGGAGCAAACTTCCTAACTCCACCAGCAACTTAAAGCATGACAAACAGTGTTTACCTTCTTGAGTTATTTTAGAAAGTAATTCCTCTTTACAGAGGATGACAACCAGAGAAATTATAGTCGTAACACGAGTTTCTGCGTAAAAGTTATTGCACAAAACGTGAAATATCAGATCAAGTGATACAGCAATACAGTGGTGCCAATCTGTAGTAAAAGTTGGGAGGGTCCATCCGTTGTTATGTCTAACCCTGACCCTAACCCTAAACTTTAACCCTAACCCTTACCATTTTAGCATAGTTCTTACAGCGAATATTACTGATTAATGTTCAAAAATACCATTTGCTGATAATATCTACGTGTATTATCTACCCAGTACATCAATTTATTAAATAATCGTACAACAGTGTAATATAGATTTAATCAGATTTTTGCGAGGGTCCAATGCATTGTGGGCTGTGGCCCTCGCAACCAAATTCTAGTGATGGTCTGGACCCAGGACCCTCAAGGGATCGACGCCTATACAGCAACAGATTCTTGCATCATCATCATCATCATCATCATCATCATCATCATCATCATCATCATCATCATCATCATCAATATCATCTTTGTCGTCGTTGTCGTCGTCAACATAGCTGCAAGATCATCAATGTAATGATCATCAAAATCACTAGCCATGACATATGCATCTTCGTTATTCTATAAGTTCCTAAATGTTCGCAAAATAATTGACTTTGACATGAAACGAAACTGTTGCTAATCTAATAGCTGTGGTGGCCTACCTTTGATGACCGTCACCTTAGTGTAACCTCCTCCCGACCTAAGATCCAGATACTCGTTGAACGCTGTACTCTTGTAGATTCTTCCGCCAAGGTCATCTTCCTTGACAGCGTATGCAAAATGCAGATCACCTACAATCACAAAAAACCACTTTTAATAACTTTTAATGGCGCAATCCGCTCTAGACAGATGGTCTACTTTATTGTCTAAGACCGGCAGCCATGTTTTCCAACCTTGATATAAGAGTTAATTAAACGGTTAGAAAAATTGTTTTGCGTTGCTATTTCGCAAACTACTGCACAGCACCAAAGCAGGTTGGCAGAAAGACCGAATGACAACAACCATGGACTTAAACCTGGACGAAAAAGTGAGGGTCGCGGCCCCTATACCTTTTCCCTATCCTAGCGTCTATCTTCTCAAAAAGTGTGGGCTCGAACCTAGCGACCTAATAGAAGTTTACGCCTAAGACAGCAACAAAATATGACAAAAGCAGTAAGGTGACGACAAAAAAGCAACAACAGTGGTGGTGGTGGTGATGATGATGATGAAGAGGAGGAGGGGAGGGTGAGAATGAAGATGATGAAGATGATGACGAGGATGATTCTGATGACAATACTGATAAAAGAGATATTGCTGCTGATCTGAGTACAATTCAAGTGTCTGGTTATTATCCAATACTGCCTCCGTTGTGATTGTAGTTACTGCTCCTCTAAAATTCTTCCACCGCAATCCAGTTACACTCGTTCAAGTGCTAATGTAATTAGTTTCTACTTTAGACATTACGCATAAGAATAAGCAGCTACTACTGTACTATTGCCAAAGCGCTATATAAATTTACGAGATTTTGCTTAATTACTTTTTAGAACCTAACCCAATCCATCAAATCTGCAATTCAACCCAACCTATTCCAGCAATAGGATTACTTGATGCAACCCACCCAATTACATTGCAATTTCTTAATTTCTTAAACCATGATTTATTTTCTGACAAAAGCCACCATAAATATGGCAATGTTTGACCCAACCCAACCCAATTCAACCCATGTTTTAACCCAACCCATGGACATCTTTACAGTGGCTAGGGTCAGATTCGAACCCGCTACCGTCCGATTGCATGTAAGAATCTTACCGCTACTCCACCGCACCCCTCAAAAAGCTTCGCACTGTCCAGAAAAGTAATATTTCTTCGAATCGATTTACCGTTATCGGCGACCTGCATTCGCTTCGTTAGCACCAGAGGCATTGGATTCTTGTCGACGGCATCGATGGCTGATTCCCACTCGAAGGTAGCAGATGGGACGCTCTTGATGGGTTGGTTCGGGATGTGGAACGGCTCTCCTTCGGTCACAGTCAGCCTGTTAATGCCCGGCTGTTGGTTGGGTTGATGGATAGCCTTTTGTAGGAAGGAAGTAATAGACATCGCAGTGCCGTACTGGTTCTTGGCGATACACTGATAGTGACCTTCGTCCAGTGATGTTATGGGCTTTATCTCGATGGAACCGAACCCATCCTGGATGCGTCTAATGTTGCGTTGATTCAAATTCAGACTGGCTTCATTTTTCTTCCACTCGTAACTAAAACAAAAATTACTTAACGTACGTCAAAGCAGCCTCTAATATATATAATTATAATTTATGCAGCAAGAAGTACCATAGCGATCATAAGCAAATAGATAAACCATTAAGCTGTATACTTAAGTGGAACAATTTCGGCCCTAGAACAAGTAAACAAGTACAAGCGCAAAGCGATTAGTTGTCTTCTAAACGTATTCAAAGGCTATCTCGGAAAACTAGGTTATTGAATGCGGAGAGTTACTACAGTGGTTTTCACACAGACTTACTTAGCTTCCTAAGCCACTTTAAGTCACATATTATTAATCAGTGTTTATTCTAGGCCTTCTCTGGGGGGAATTTCTCCCCATCCTTAAAGTTTTAAAATTCCCCTCTCAAATTTTTTAAATGTTGCATGGGGATGGAAATTTTCCCAGAAAGCGTGACGACGGGGGGCTTTTATTTTTTGGAGAGGGAAAAATGTAAGGATGACAATTTTTTGCTTGCCAGAGCATTTGAGAAGGGTAAAAAATTTGGGAAGGGCAAAAAATATTAGGAAGGTTGGAAGGATGACCTTTTTTATTTATTTTTATTTTCCTGCTTGTCACCACATTACATTTTGAAAGGAAGACAACCTTTCTTGCTTGTCAATGTTTTTGGAGACTCAAGCCTTGTCCCCCAAACATTTCAAAATCCCCCCAATGTCAAGGTGGCTAGAGTAAACACTGATATAAACACTGTATTAATTACCAGCATTCACAGCAGGCATTGTTCAATAAGAAAATGTTAATATTTTTGTGGCACATTTTGTAACTCATTTATTAAAAGAAGTGGGACATTTTATCAACGAAACCAGAAATTAGGATCAGACCGAAAGCGAAATAAACAGGGTGGCGCAATAAAACCGGTACCATCCTGCTTCAATGTAAATATTTTCACAACGCTCCGCCAAAACACATGAAATTTCGTAAAAATCTGCAGTATTATATCCTGAATGCAGCCATTGAAGTTTGTATTTCAAATTCAAAAGTACAGGGGCGAAATCCGGAAATATAAATTGTAATGTGTAATTATTGTGTAATTGTAACTGAGTAATTGCCTATAGTCCAACATACTATAACGCTTTAATAACCACAGAGTGCAGAATGACTTACTTAACAGACGGGATTCCGAAGGCTTTACAATTCAGCGTTACAGATTCATCAGACCTGTAAGTTAAATGTCTGATGGGATCCTGTGTAATTGTTGGAGGCAAACGAACTAGAAACAAAACATCCGTTTTGGAATATTGCAGGCATCTTACGGTAGACGCAATGTACAACAAAGTCTGCCTAACCTTATACAAATAAGTATCTACGCGTGAACTCCCACTCAGTCGAAACGAAAAAATGACAGAGAATAGAAGGAACGCTATTTCAGTTGTAGAAAGAAGCAAGCAGTTGCTAGTGCGTAGAGTAGAATAACGACATTCATTTCAGTAGTCGTAGTAGTGTTGCTGTCGTCGTAGTAAGTGGTGGTAGTAGCGGGCAGCAGCAGTAGTAGTAGTAGCAGTAGTAGCAGTAGCAGCAGCAGCAGCAGCAGCAGCAGCAGCAGCAGCAGCAGTGCAGCAGCAGCAGCAGCAGCAGCAGCAGCAGCAGCAGCAGCAGCAGCAGCAGCAGCAGTGGCAGCAGCAGCAGCAGCAGCAGCAGCAGCAGCAGCAGCAGCAGCAGCAGCAGCAGCAGCAGCAGTTGTTGCAGCAGCAGCAGCAGCAGCAGCAGCAGCAGCAGCAGCAGCAGTAGCAGCAGCAGCAGCAGCAGCAGCAGCAGCAGTAGCAGTAGCAGCAGCAGCAGCAGCAGTAGCAGCAGCAGTAGCAGTAGCAGTAGCAGTAGCAGTAGTACAGCAGTAGTAGTAGTAGTAGTGGGGTGGTGGTAGAAGAAGTATCAGCAGCAGAAGCAATGGCAGTGGTAGTAGCAATAATAATGAAATAATAAATTAGTTGAACAGCTATAAAAACATTTGAATTAATTAATATTAAAGAATCTTCGTCAAGAGGCGAATTAATCATGCTGACCGTCTGTTTGACAATACATTGATCCAGCGACAATGCTCAGAATGAGCAGTCCCGTAATCCACATTGTACCGATGTACAAACAAATGGATTGATATCACAGCAAATCTATAATGTAAAGACACCGCGAATGATAAAACTGAAGCTATAGTAGTAGTACTATGACTAGGCTACGACGTCAACGTACATTAATGACGCTTCGAACGTGTACGAGTTTTAATAGTGTAACCTGAATATGAATCCGAAGTGTAACATCTCATCGACAAGTCTGCCCTAATCCCTCTCACCAATGCTCTTGTTACCAATAGAGTTGTTTAGTGCAATTCTATATGCAATGGTATGACCAAATATAATGTGCAAAAGCTTCAAAAGATCTCAACATTCTAATTGCTCGGACCATTACTAAAAACTAGTAATCATGATCTGCGCAAGTTACACTGGCTGTCCGTTGAACAGAAAATTATATTCAAGACTAGTCTCCTTGTATGTAGAACACTGCAGTCCGGCCAACCTCAATATTTGAAATCTATGCTAGATCACCCAAAACATTATAATTCAACAAGATTCGCTAAGCCATTGTTAAATATACTGTACCTAGAACCAACAATGAAATTGGTAAGAGAACTTTCTCTGTTTCCTCTCCAAAACAAGTAGGCCTAATTCACTTCCCTCGGTTGTCAGATCTTCCAAAGAATTCAGTATTTTTTGTTCTAGACTGAAAACAAATCTCTTTAAATTAGCATATCCTCTATAGTTCTGTCTCGCTGTTTCTCACTGACTGATTTCTGGAATGACCTTGTCTTTTGCTGGTGAATTTGAAGTACCATCGAAATGACACATTTAGTGTATTAGAAATGGTGCTACAAAAGTGCATAATTATTATGTATAATTAGATGAACAGTGACTCTTTGTACATACCTTACCACTTCAGGCAATTTTCTACCATTACCAAACTGAGTGCTTGCTTGTTTTAAATAAGTGCCGGTTAATTATTCTTGACTAATTCAGTAACTGAGCATCCTCATTCAGTAGCATTTCTTCTATTTGATGCAACAGCAGAAAGAAATTAGTAGTGACTTTGGAAGGTCCGCAATCCATAGTCCAACTATTACATTGTGTGCTTGCGCTTGTTTCATCATAGGTTATTACCGGCATAGATGTCCTCCTTACTGAGGACATCTGCTAGTGACGCATCAATAATGTGCTCACTGCCAACTCCTAGGCAGAAATAGCTAGGCACAAGACATTGCCAAGAAGTTCTGTCTTCTGTTAGTCTTCTTCGTTCCTTTATTGAAATTCTTTACAAGTTCAAGTCTTCTCCGGTGTTGTCCATCTACTATTCCTGGCTCGTCCTCTGCCTCCATTTCCTTTCACATGAATGTAGAGTGCCTTTTATAGTAGCCTCCTTTCACCCATTCTACTGACGTGTCTATAAAAGGCAAGTCTTTTCCTTCTAATTTTGTCGATAATTTTATCTTCGCATAATAATAATAATAATAATAATAATAATAATAATAATAATAATAAAGTTGAATTTTGTCCCGTGCATAGACTAAAATAAACACTCAAAAAACAAAAATCATGGTAATAACAAAGAGCAATAATCCATCTAGATTCACCAAAACGGTTGATGGAACAGAACTGGAACAGGTCACACAATTCTGCTACCTTGGGAGCCTAATAACAGAAGAATCCAGATGCCATGAGGGGATAAAGAGAAGAATAGCGATGAGAAAACAAGTTTTTTTTGGACAGAGGAGAACTGGTAAGAGGAGGGTTAAATAGAGAATTAAAGAAGAGACAAATAAAAACGTTCATATGGAGTGTCACTTTATATGCCTCAGAAACCTGGAAGAAGGACATACAAAAGCTGGAAGCATTGGACATGTGGATATGGAGAAGAATGAAAAACATCAAGTGGACGGACAAGAAAACAAATGATGAAGTACTACAGATGCTGGACGAACAAAGCTCGATAATCAGTACCATCAAAAAAAGACAGAGGAACTGGATTGGACATGTACTAAGAGGAGAATCATTACTCAGAAGAGTAATTGAGGGAAGAATATCAGGAAGAAGGACAAAATGAAGACCAAGGAGGATGCTGTTGGACTGGATGATGAAATCAGATGCACAGCGTCACAAGACCTATGCAGAACTCAAAGAGGAAGCAAGACGCAGAGAAGAATGGAAACAATGGAGCCCTAAACCTGTCCCAGGACAGAGAACACGATGATGATAGACTAAATCACAGATGTGAAATTGGTAAAAGAATGCATTGAAAAGAATGTCTTCGAATAATCTCTTGAAGCCATCTTGAAGCCATAGGCGAACTTTCCTTCACTTATTTTAACAGTTGATTCCATGTTTTTGGATAGGCAGAAAAGGTTATAAAACGAAAATCAATTAGTCAAATAACGCAACATTTTAAAAACTTTTTTGACTTACAAATTCTTCAATTCTATTAACTCTATGCAAAGCGTATACAATCGTATTTAGCATCACCAGTTCGGCATTACAAATCGACGATCATGTCCAGCACAAGGTTTACTTTCAAACTAGTAGCAATAACAGGATCTGAACAATGGAATCTGTACGGTTTTATGAAAGCCTTGAGGGCGTGTCTGTCAACTTTCATGTTAGCGACGCTGCTAAACTGAATAGGCAACTGACGGTCACCAGACTTATATTTCTATTAACACACGCCATTAGGGTAAGGCCTCCCTATAAGGGCTAGGATAGGTAGTGGGATTTTGGTAAAACCGTTGAGTAGTTTGGGTTAGAAATTGATAGCATAATTTCGAGGCAGAGGCGGATCTAGGGTATTCGGCGCCCGGGGACAAAGTGTACGTTGGCGCCCCTAACAACTGACAAGCAAAAAGGGTCCTCACATCGTTTTCGGCGCCCCTCAACTCTCTCTTTATATAGAGCTGACGAGCAAAAAAAGGTCCTCGCAAGTGTTTCTTCTACTTTATTGTGCATTTCACTTACCCAAATATCCAATTTTGGAGCCCCCTCACCTCAGCGCCCGAGGACATGTGTACCCCCTGCCCTCCCCTAGATCCGCCTCTGTTTCGAAGAGAATGTGCGAAAGAATAGAAAAGAAGTTGAAAATACGTGTCAAGTGTCAACTTGATACGACTTTTTATGCTCGTGACACTTTTTTACCCGAAAATGTCGATTAGCCCCCTATTCGGGAATCCTGGCTACTCCACTGACATACGCCCCGTGCGCTATTTGTAGGGGGGGAAGAAGTGGACTGTCCTGTTCACTAACTTTCTCTCCCACTGGTTCACTTTCTACATAGCAAAGGGAAAATGTAATGTTGTCATTAACTTATTTGACTAACTTAACTAGCATAATGGCAGCATTAAAGGCTACCCACCACGGGTCTGATTATCGCACCTCCCTCCTCCTTCTCCTCCTTCTCCTCCTCCCGTAACCCTCAAATGCCACACTGTAGACATACAGATAATTGTTTTCTTATTGTGGTTGCCTTTTTCATTCACTCCATCAAATGGCATAAAATGTCGGACGAGCAAATCTAAACTATCAGACCCTTGCGAAGACCTCAAAAGATTTTGAGCGAATTGAATTTTGAATTAATGAATGATCGTTTTATTTCAACTCTTACATTATAATGCATCTTGACAGCTCATTACGTGATAGTACATCACGAGTACAGTGCAAAACAGTGGCGGCTCCAGGATTTGGCAAGTGGGGGGCGGTGGGGTTGCAACTTCTAAGCATGGTGGTAAACCATCTGTTGAAAGGTATATAATAGTAAGTATAAGGTCCAAATAGGGGGCCACAGGCGAGCCAGGCATTCACTAAAGGGCGCGGGGCCCCCGGACGCCCACGTGGAGAGCCGCCACTGGTGCAAAATAGAGCAGCGATCAATTATAGTAATAGTACATAATGCATCATAATCATGATATTAAGTACACAGAACATCCAGTTAAGTGATACATTAACAATAATTAGTCCATCATAACACTTAGCAGCTGTATTTCATGTAACAGAACAGAACAGAGCAAAGGCAAAATGACAAAGAAGAAGAGTACAGGAAACAATTTGCTAGGGAACAACAAGGCAAAGAATGAGATTACACAGCAAAAGACCACAATGGAAATGATGGCCAGGTATAGAACATGCAGTAGTGGTTCTCACACACAGAGCAGACCCCACTGAACCACTTTAAACTTTGTTGTGATTAATTATTTTGATGCTAAGTTATTACTTTAATCAAAGTATGTGCTGACGTGCAGTAACCATAGTGCAGGAACTCCGTGGCAGCAGTGGTGGCTCCACGTGGGGGTCCCGGGGGGCCCGAGTTCCCCTACTGAATGCCTGCCCCTGTTGGGACCTATGCTAACTACTACAGCTGTACATACCTATCAACAAATGGTTGGCCCCATGCTTACAAGTTGCCACCCCAAAGCTCCCCTCCCCCCACTTGCCAAATCCTGGAGCCGCCACTGCGTGGCAGCCTAGAAGACAATTTTATGATCCACTTGTCTTTTGTCGCAATTTATTTGCTGAATCATCATTAGTTTCGTAATATTTCTATTTTGAATATCGTTAATTTAAAATCAACTAATAAAACACCACGTGACAGCGTGACATCTGGTATCTGGTATCTGGTAAGAGGATCGAATTTGATGGTTGCATTACAGTAATAAAAATAGTCGTACAACATTTTTTTGAAAATAATCATTGCCATCTGTAAATTCCAAGTAATTTAACTGTAATTTTATGTATTACATGTATTACAGAATTATCGCCAGGTCCAGGTTTGTTTGAGTGCTGTCTCTTCCGACTGAAAAGTCAACTACTCTAGCGACTGAAGGTTGAAAAACACTGGGCTTGGCAAACTTGTGTTGACAGCGAGTTTCTACGCCTAGGCGGGGGTTAAATTCAACCGGATCGGGGATCCGGGACGTCTGGCAAGAGATCCGGAACGTCTGGCATCGGATCCGGAACGTACTGTACTTTTTATTCGTTGTGATCTTTTATTGTTTACTTTAGCACTTTGCGGAAAGAAAAGAAAACGTGAACTGTACTGCAAATGTTCGTTTAAAATGAATAAGAAAGTTGTGAAGAGATTTTGTGGCCGGAGGAAAAATAAGGAGATCCGGCACCTCTGAAAAAGTAATTTAACCACTGTAAGAGATATTGGGCGTGCCAAATACACTCAGGCCACATGCCGGAATACAGGTCAAGCCACAGAGAAGGCACTTGCCGCATTGGGGCTCCCGTAGTATAGTGTGGAAAGAGTTGAGACGTCAGAAGACGTAGTAATGTTGTAGTGAACGGAACGACAGAATAAGTCGATGTGTTTCGAGAACGAGAGTTGTAATTATCAAAAATTACACCAGATTGGTAGCAACCTGAGAAGCAGGGCGTAGCCAGGAGTTTGATTGGGGTAGGCCTATAATGTGATTTGGGGTATAAATCTTGAAAAACTTTGAAAATCTTAAGAAACACATTAAAATTGTTAAGGTAGTCTGATTTTGGGGGCATATTTGCTGATATACCCCCCCCCCCCGTCGCTACGCCCCTGCTGAGAAGGCTGAATCAGTGACTTGCCAAAATAGAGACAAGCTGATGACAAGTCGATCTGTCTTAGTTGGGGTGGTGTTCCTAACAGTTGAATTTCTGTTCTGCCAAGGTTGAGTAGGGGGTCTATTTCTACTCATCCAGGCCGGAATCGAATCAATCACGCTCGACATACCGGATACTTATAGGGTTTCATAAAACATGCACGCAGGCATTGCTTTCGACACTCACCTGTCAAGACAAAGCTTCTATGGCGCACTCAACATTATGGCCAAGTCCTCATGACCTTGCAATGTTCATAGTGCCCTCACAGTGAGTCGGAAATTGCGTTGCATCTCGGGAACTCGCATGTCAACCGGAGAGCGTATTAAATCAAATGGACTATTATTCTTTACCTTTAAAATTAGTTCCAGATCAACTGATCCTCCCTCAATCCCCCCCTCTCTCTCGGCCTGAAATAAAACGTGACAAAACATAGGGACCATCTCCAAAGCGATTGTAAGTTTACTTTTTAAAGTGTCTACACAACTCGTCTTGACGGTTTGTTTATTGACGCGTCCGTATCAAAGACGATGGGCGTCTGTGTGTGTGAGTGCGTGCGTATATGCATGTGTATGTGTGTGTTTTTGTGGCTCCTTCTCTCTCAACTGGACTAGCCGCCCCTTCTTGTGCGGCCAGGGATGACCGCCATGCGCCCCTCCATAGGTACGCCGCTATATCGGAGTTCTAGACAGTTCGACGACGTCTTTGTCTTTCAGAATTAAATCAAGCATGTTTTACGCTCTCTCTCTCTCTCTCTCTCTCTCTCTCTCTCTCTCTCTCTCTCTCTCTCTCTCTCTCTCTCTCTCTCTCTCTCTCTTTCTCTCTCTCTTTCTCTCTATCTCTTTCTCTATCTCTTTCTCTATCTCTCTCTCTCTCTCTCTCTTTCTCTCTCTTTTTTCTATCTCTTTCTCTCTCTCTCTCTCTCTCTCTCTCTCTCTCTCTCTCTTTCTCTCTCTCTTTCTCTTTCTCTCTCTCTCTCTCTCTCTCAACCAGGATAAGATCATAGCAGCCGGAATAAAATTAATGCGCTAAAGAAACGATCGTGATGTCTGAATTGCAGTCGATTATGAAGCGCTTTGCGCTCTCTGCAGGCGAACATAATCCGCGGTCAGATTCGTTGCCTGGCAACATGAATCTCCTTCGGTCCCTTCCAACGTAGAAAGAGATCTCTTTGCAGAAATTACGTCGTCGTAAAAGTCCAACATTGAGACGTCCTTAAGGCGTCATAAAACATGCACGCGAACATCGATTTCCACATTTACCTGCCAAGGTACGACTTCTATGGCGCCCTCTGCCATTACGACCAAGCCCTCGTGACATTTCAAGGCTCCCGATCAGTGGCGGTTCCAGGATTTCTTGGTGGGGGAGGGATGAAATGAGAATTCATAGGAAGTTGGTGGGGGGTGAAAAGCGAAGGAAAAAATCAATAAAAACTTTGCAGAAAAAGGCTGACAACAGGAAATTTTCCCTCAATTTTACTACACTTTTACCCAAAATAGGTTGACAAAAAAATGTAAAAAAATAAAAAAAAGTCAGGTGGGGGATGCATCCCCACTCATCCCCCACGAGAAACCACCACTGCTCCTGAAACCCCTTCAACGTGCTGTATGCGGACAAATGAGTGACTACTCACATGTCCGCCGAATCAGATATTTACGAGGTCGGTGTAACCAGGACGTAGCGACGGGGGCATATCGGTATATATACCCCCCCAATCAGACTACCTTAAAATTTTTAATGTACATTTTAAGATTTTCAAAGTTTTAAAGACGTATACTCCCAAATCACATTATACCACCCAATCAAATTCCTGGCTACGCCCCTGCATGGGTGTAACTTGTTACGCTGATGACTAGTGCATTAAAATAAAAGCGCCATATAAATTGAGCGTTTGATTCGACGATCCGATAGGAACAGTAATTGAGGTTGTATGACATCGTCACAGCCACTGCGTATATCTCTTTCCTATCTAGAACGACATAATTACTTCAATTTTGGGACGAATATAACTATGAATAAACAATAAAGCTGGCTCGATTAAGCGATTAGACTGTATACAGACCATCACCATATTTTAGAAACCCTTCCTAATTGTATTCCTCGTCTCAGTTGTTTACATTACAAACTGTGCTCTTTTTTAACCATACGATATAGCAGGGATATTTTTACACCCTCTAACACGCCCAACCCCAACCCCCCAACCCAAATTTGAGGTCGACACCTCCAAAATTTTCTAACCTGACAATGGTATGTACCCTAAATAGTGTGTCAGACTTTTTGGGGGTGGGGGGTGCTTAACAACGTTGTTTTGCTTGTAAGACTTTTTGCTGGCTTAAATAACCCTGCGAAATAGGCTATCCATGTGGACGAAGCGGTGGTATAGCAGTAAGATTCTTGCTATGCGTCCGGAGGGTAGCGGGTTCGAATCTGGCCCTAGTCACTGCGTAGCGACCTTGGGTTGGATTGGGTAAGAGAATAAGTCATGGTTTAATAAATTGTACTGTATTACGGTGGGTTGAGCTGGGTTGGAGCAAGTGACTCAATTGCTTCCGTGGGTTGGATTGGGTCTGAATCATAATGGTTTGAGTTGAGTTTTAAAAATATACCCATATCCATGTCTGCGTTACCAAACCTGTAATAATAATAATAATAATAATAATAATAATAATAATAATAATAATAATAATAATAAGGCTTAGAGTGGTTCAGTAGGATCTGCCCTGTGTGAGAACCACTATGTTTCACCCATCCATCCATCCATCCATCCATCCATCCATCCATACATCCATTTGTATTATGGTCTCGCTGAGTAAATCTCATTCTTTACCCTCTTGTCCCCTAGTAGGTTTGCCTCTGTAAAGCCTGCTCTTTTTTGTCTTCTTGTGTTTGCATCAAGAAATAGCAGAACATTCCAGCAGGCCTATACTGTACAATGTCGTAACTGTAGCATTCAGTTACTGTGTGGCTGTGCAATTACATTGCGATAGAAGGAGGGCTCGGTCATTCCTGTCATTCGCCTAACGCTTACGGATTAGCTTTTGAGTGAGCTAGCGAAAGACCCTATGCGTGATTGGGCATTGCAACTATTCCACAGCAGCGGCGGAGTCGCACGCAGTGTCGTTGTCGAACCAACGGCATGTGAACCAACGTTCGCGTTCGTCACGAACACCTACGCTGTATTGGCTCGCGGGCGTTCGTCAATCGAAATGAACTCGGGTGATCCGCTGCACAAGAGCTCTTAATAGGGACCACATCTATGATCACGCATTACAATAGATTGCGTCTTTGGAAATCGCGAATGATTGCGGTGATCGGGTATGAGTTGAGGTTGAGAACGTCGTTAATTAAAGCATTTTCAGTTTTCTGGAATTAATTTATTTAACGTACGCTTTCTATGAGATTATATCTAGTATGGGTTGCGATGCCTGGAAAAATGGAGACGTAGAGGATGATAAGTCGACACGAAAGCACTGCGGTTTCATTTTAGTGTCACGGAGTGACCATTCCTGCAAACGATTCAAGGTAAGAACCCCTTGACAAGCAAAGGGGTAGCCCCTGCTCCTTGAACAATACACCCCAAGATAGTTTCTGTCATATTACAAAATCATTTTGATCAACATCGCCACCACATGCCGTGGCCATCTTCACGGTCATATTTATAATTATCAACAGTTATCTTTATGTCTATCAAACGCTTGAGTACACTTAAAATGAGGGGTCAATCCGACTGATTAGCTGGAAATTGGTATTTCAGTAAAAAGATTGTCATCATTATCATAGTTACTGACAACTAGTTCCTGCCTTAGAAGCACTTCATGCTGGGTTTTAACTAAATGCCTGTTACTCGTACGTTATAACATTCGGGTGTTATTTCTACCAAACTCCCGATTGTAACCTGGTTGTAACCTTATTGTAACTTTCTGGTTTTATGTCTATCAATCACTTGAGTAGGCCTACACTTTAAATGTGGAAGGGGTAAATCCGAGTGATTAGCTGGAAACTGGTATTTCAGTAAAAAGAGAACAATACAAGTATCCACACTATCGCAAAATAATAATAATAATAATAATAATAATAATAATAATAATAATAATAATAATAATAATAATAATAATAGTAAGACTGTCTTATTTGTTCAGAAAATCTTATTTTCTTCTGCCTTAGGTTGTTTTCCATTAAATTTTTGTCTTGTTGAAGACTGTTATTTTATTTATTTTTATTTGACTGTATTGTGTTCTTGCTCCTGACATTTTTATAAAATGGTGCACAAGAAATTATCAGTTTAATAATAAATAATAATAATAAACAGAAAAACATGGCGCCAGATAAATTATTGTTTGTTTATTGGTGATTAATCTACCGCGTTTTAAAATCTACGGTGGCAAGCACCGTAGGCGTTGATGAAATTGCAACCGAGGAGCGATGATAAACTGGCGAAATATCAATTTGGTTGTGTGATCCTCCGTCCGTCCGTGGCAAAAGCTCCCTCTGGTAAATATTTGTTTCCCAAGCATCTTTCGTTCGATCGCCCATTCGCCGCAATCGTTTGACTTCATTCGGATAAAATCTTCTTCTTTAACTGAACATCAAGGCAATTCTCTTACAAACACTCGCCTAATAATTTGGGACCCTAGACGTTACGTGGTGCATCTAGCAGAGGACGATGACACGAAAGAGACTTACTAAGACTTCTAATTCTGCTGCTTCATAACGGCGACTCAAAACATACCCTCAAACGCGTATACGGTAATTATCAGAACTTTTTTCCTCTCTCTCTGTCCCTCTATGTCACTGTATCTGTGTCCGTCTATGTCTCTGTCCCTCTGTGTCTCTGTCTCTCTCTGTCTCTCTGCCTCTGTCTGTGTCTCTGTCTCTCTGCCTCTGTCTCTGTCTCTGTCTGTCTGTCTGTCTGTCTGTCTCTCTCTCTCTCTCTCTCTCTCTCTCTCTCTCTCTCTCTCTCTCTCTCTCTCTCTCTCTCTTACTCTCTTAACCTATATACACACTCGCGCGCACACCGCGGGTACCGTATAAATATACCACCAACAGCCAAGGAAAAAGTAGGCGCCCGCCGTCTTTGATACGGACGACAAGAACAAACATACACACAAGGTAAAGGTTTTTGACTCGAAAGGCGGGGGGTAAGGGGGGGTTGTCGGCCAGTTGCATTCAGTAATCTACAGCATTATTTGTCACCCGAGATCCGTAGCAAGTGACAACATCATTTTACACAGCGTTGATTTCATTTCCTCACGTTTTCCTATCCATTTGATGTATTCGGCCTCGGAGGGCAGAACACGCGATATCTGAAAATATTCGCTACGACTGTTTTCGAAAGTAAAACTGTTTCGGTATCCATGACATCGGCTGTATTCTCTGCGAAAACGAGTTTACGGACGAACATTAAAGTTTAAACTAAGAATTGCCATTTGACAAGAAGTCGACATTATATCTGACATTATATCTTGCCCGTAGACACTGACTTACAAGTGAAATAAGGAACTGAGACCTTCCCTTGCTTATTACAGTATAATGCTTGCGTTTCATCTGAAAATAACTAACTTGAGCTTGTTTAACTGATAGATCTACGACTTATAACGCTTCACATATATTTATCCACAACAACTTAGACTATAAAGCGTGGCAGTGGCGTAGCCAGGATTTTCGGAAGGGGGGTTTGGTTTTTGGTTTTGACCGTGACAAACTTTTTAAAAATCCTGACAAGCAAAAAAAACAACAAAATACGATATCACCTCTACTTTTTTAAGCTGACAAGCAGAAAAACGTCCTCACCTCTTACTTAAACCTTTACCGTCTATAGCCAAGTAATATTACAGTGGCAGGCAGTGATATATACCCAGTAATATATCACTGCCAGCCACCCCGGCGCATAACCCACCCATTCTGCCATCTTCCGCCGCCACTACTAGATAAAAGTCGCGACGGAAACTCTTTTTCTTTGGACACGTACACAGAAACTACGATGAATCGATGCAAAGACCTATATAACAGGACAAGATGCCCAGAAAGAGACGACATAGAAGATTAACTCAAATCAAACTAACAAACATCATCTACAAGAACAACAGAATATATTGACAACCGTAATCATATCATACGTTCTGCCACCTCAGCATTAGACGACGAAGGAAAGAGGATACGATAATTATTATTGCACCTTATTAAACTACTTATGAAACAAATCCATATCTCTATGGGGTTTCCGGCCTGCTTCACAAGCTTGTGTCGAGCGAATTGCTCACTTTGTGGATGGTCAATTAACAGTCAGCTAAAAATTCGTCCAGTGGCGGTTCCAAGAATTCTTGGTGGGGGATGCAAGGAACTTTTAGGAAGTTAATTGGTGGGGGATGCGATGAATTTCTAGGAAGTTTGTGGGAGGATGAGATGAAATTCCCGAAAAAGGATGACAAGCAAAAAAGGTCACTAACATCAGTGTAAAACTTCCCGAAAAAGTCTGACAAGCCAAAAACGGTTATCAGCTCTTTGTTTTGAATAGAAATACGTAACTACTTGGACCGGTGAACCCCGCTGAAACTCTGACAAGCAAAAAAAGCTCGGTGGGGGATGCATCCCCAGTCATCCCCAACGTGGAACCGTCCCTGAAATCGTCTAACAATTTTTTTTTCATTCATTCATTCATTCTTATCCAATAGCGAAGCACCCGTTGTAACATCGCAAACCGTCGTTATCAAAAGACCCCCAACCCGCTCAGCAAAAATAAATAGGATTTGTGTAAACGAAAGGTTTCCTTAGTATACGATCAAATTGGGGTCCATTCATCAAAACAAACAAAAATGCCAACTAATGCGATTTGTTTCGATAAAAACGACATTATATTCTTTATCATGTATGCTGACATTAGGCCTATATATGTATATAAATTATATATATATATAGATATATGCAATATATATTAGGCTATACTACAGTATATATCAGACTTGGAACCGGGTCACCTTTTGAGATCTGGTGACCCAGTGACCCGAAAACAAAGTGACCCGGTGACCCGGTGACCCAGTGAATATTTGAATATTTATCAATGACGTCGAGTAAATGTTGTCATCACACCATAGAATTTTTCATTACATTTTATAACATTTCATCTAGTAATAATATCAATATTATCAATATCCCTCAGTGATACAGTCAAATCAATTACTTGTAAAGTATCTGTGGATCTAACTAATATCAAGCCGACAGTCTCTTCAGCCTTTCCGGGATTGATTAACCTGCATGCTTAGCATCTGAAGAAGATTTTAATTAATACCGGGTCTATGACCGGGTCATAAAGATGACCCGGTGACCCGGTGGACAAAGGTGACCCGAATGACCCATTGACCCATTGACCCAGTGACCCGGTTCCAAGTCTGGTATATATAAGTCTATCAATGTGCGCTGCGTGCAGCTGTTTATTGGGCTTTATGTTGTGCTTTCATTCGCTGTTCGAGTTTCATCACGTGATCTGAACGGTTACAGGTCTTGATTTCTGCGAACGTGACTTCTTACAATCGACTTCCGCTCTCAACGCGGCGCGAACGAAGCCGGAAATGACGTCAGATCCGAGCGACCGTTACGTCGTCACGACGCACTTCGGTCAAACGTCGTCGTTCAACGATTCGGAATATTACCTTGACCTCCTCGACCTTGACTCTCCGCCCGCCTCCTCCTCCGCCGTCGTCCAGTTTGTCACCGGACGCTTGGTTCCTGTTCTTTTCTGCATCATCTCTCTGACGGGAATCGTCGGTAACGCTATCGTCATCGTCGTCGCGTTGTCCGATCATCTAACGCGTAACACGACCAACGTTCTCATTGCGAACCTCGCCATCGCCGACCTGATCTTCATCGTCGTCTGCGTTCCCTTTACCGCCGTTCTCTACGCCGTCAGTTCGTGGCCGTTCGGGATGGCCTGGTGCAAGATCTACCAGTACCTGATCAACGCTACCGCCTACACGAGCGTCTACACCCTCGTCCTGATGTCTTTAGATCGGTACCTGGCGGTCGTACATCCGGTACGGTCGCTGTCCCTGCGTACCGAACGCAACGCCTACGCCGTCAGCGGTACGCTGTGGACGCTGGTACTGCTCTTCAACGTACCGGTGCTGCTCGAGAGCGAGCAATTCGACTATCCCTTCGAGGACGAGGTCCGATCGACGTGCATAAACGTTCGGATATTCGAAGAGTTGACCTACGGTCGGGTCTTCTACGGTTGCTTTTTCGCGTTCGCCTACGCCCTTCCGCTGGCCTCCATCTCTCTCCTGTACGGACTCATGCTCCGGGGCTTGATCCAGGGGTCCGGACAAGCTCGCCGGAACCCCGGATCTGACCGGAAGCGCTGTAACAGACGCGTCACTCGGCTGGTGGTGGTCGTCGTCGTAGTATTCGCGCTGTGCTGGCTTCCGCTTAACCTCGTCATGGTCATCCAATACTCGGCCAGCAACCCGTTCGAAAACGCCGCCGTCATCATACCCGTCAAGGTGCTGGCCACCTGCCTCGCCTACCTGAACAGCTGCGTGAATCCGATCCTGTACGCGTTCCTGTCGGAAAACTTCCGCCGGACTTTCCGCAAGGTTCTCGGGGTCAGAGGAGGTCGGACGAAATGCGTGGAACCGAGCGACAGGGTGTCGAAGCATCCCGTTCAGTCGACAAACAGAATGAAAGAACTAATATCAATGGATCCAATACCTATACGCTGACGAATATTTATCAACATTCACCCGTAAATAGCCTATATATCTTAGTGCCCTTACGAATATATATATATATATATATATATATATATATATATATATATATATATATATATATATATATATATATATATATATATATATATATATATATATATATATATATATATATATATATATATATAGGCCTATACAGTATATAACCAGAATTTTTATTTTAAACAAGGACATAATGATGACGATGATGATGACGACGACGATGATGATGATGAGATGACGATGATGATGATGATAATAATAATAATAATAATAATAATAATAATAATAATAATAATAATAATAATAATAATAATAATAATAATAATAATAATAATAATAATAATAATAATAATAATAATAATAATAATAATAATAGTGATTTTATGCAACCCTAATAAAACAGCCTGTAATGTCAAAGATAATATCTCATGCCCATTATAGTAGTTCTGTTTACTGTGGACTTTGTCGTTCTGAGTGCACGGATTAATTATGAACGCAAAAACCAGAAAATCATAGAATTTTTTGACAATATTGACAATATTGATGCTTAACAAGACATTAAATATCTCAAATTTAAACCTTCCATCTAATACGAGAAAAGAAATAACATTGGATTTTATAATAATAATAATAATAATAATAATAATAATAATAATAATAATAATAATAATAATAATAATAATAATAATAATAATAATAATAATAATAATAAAATAATAATAATAATAATAATAATAATAATAATAATAATAACAACGTTGATTATAAGTGGTTTGGGAAGCTAAGTTAGCACTGTGTTAAAGCTACTGTAATAACCCTATATTCAATAGCCCAGTTGTCATAGATAGCTTTTGAATCCATTTATTGTTCAGCTGTTATTGCGTCTTCGTCCAGACTGTTTCATTTGTCCGCAACTCTTACATTGAAAGAGCTCTTGCCCCCTCCCCCCCATGCTTGAACAAAATGCATGTCGTGGCCTCTTGTGCAATTTAAAATCGCACGTTCGAAAATCAAAATATATTGGATGTACAGTATAAGGTTGCTTAATACAGTATAATGATAACATCTGCCGACTTCCGAAACCAACCGGAAATGTGTTTGCTTGAACTGCAGACAGGCGTGTTGTCTTAAACGCAGCAATGACTACAGGGTGGCGCAACAAAAAAACTGGACCTGTCACATTTAGGTTTGCATTTAATATAGTCCGGTTTTTTTGCGCCCCCTGTACTTTTAAATAGTCCAAGCTGCAAGACGGACTGACCGGGGCGGATCTACAGAGGAGGGCACAGGGGTATTTTGCCCCCCCAGGCCCACCTCAAAAATTATATTTTCCTAATTTACTACCATGGCCTAAAGCCGACAAGTTATAAAGGCACGAATAAGAAGTGAATGTCGCCTCGTTGATTCAGTTGGTAGAGCGTTATCCCTGGCAGGGACATTTTTACACCCCCTAACAACCCAACACCCCCATAATTTGAGACCGAAACCCCAAACCCCCTAATTTGAGACCGACACCCTAACACCCCCTAAATCTCAGCTATGGGATGACTTTCTTTGGCAGAGGACCCCCAGAATTTACCGACACCCTCTCCCCGTCAAATTGATAATCCTAGAAATAACCCTGATCCCTGGTATCCGTGTTCGAACCTGGCATCGATTCCGCGACACTCACATGTCCATCTATTTATTAATTATATTTCCAGAGTAATGTCTATTCAATCTACACTACTGTATAATGGCTTACTGTTTCCATTTGTATGCTACTTTTGTGTCAAAGGCATATCGCCGCTTTATTGGTTATCGGTGTAGAAGTTTTCGCTAACATTAGGATACATCTATGCTTCATACAAAGGAATTTTTCTTCTATGACTTTTATAAGCTAGTTTAATAATATCATGCAGAATGATACATATAAATCGCGATATGTTTTAATTTAATTTTAATTTTATTTTAGTTATATTTTGAGTCAATTAAATGTCAACGTTATGGTTATGATGCGCCTGTTGCTTAAATAGTGTCTTTATTTACATTTTCATATCGTTTTATCTTGGACCTTCGTAGCAAAGTTGCTTCAATCGGATAATTTCAAAAATGCGATTTTTTTCATAGAAATTATTTTAAATATTCTAGTTCTAATAACCTTTGCCCTAATTTTACGCAATCAATTTAGATGCTTTTTAAAACCAAACTAAACCTTCTGCTAATGAAATTTTTTCGTTGTCTATGCATTCGACTTTTCCAAAACCTACTTCTATAGCCTACGGTGAATTTTTTCCACTGCCAGTCTAAATGCCAAACTTTTCCCACTACCAGTCCCCGATGTCACCCATAACCAGCGGGAGGGGGGAGCTATTAACCCTAATCGACAGATCAGACACTGTTTAAAGCACAGGAGACCACACATGCATTCGGGTGATTCAGATTTTTATAATAATAATAATAATAATAATAATAATATTATTATTATTATTATTATTATTATTATTATTATTATTAAACGACGACTACTGTCACATCTGACTAGTAAATAAAGACATATATCATGCTTGGCGATGTGTTCACTTAGTTAGGCCTTTGACGAAGTATTTCCTTTCTGGTAGACAGTCAGTGGAAAACGCGTCTTTTTGTGGCTGGACAGAGAATACGGAAACAACTCCCAGCATTGGCTCGCTCCGCCGAGTCTCTAATGCTATTTCCACCCAGACTTAAATATCCCTGTTGTCTATCTGCCATAATCCGGAAGCGGAAAATTGGAATGACTTACTGGATTTGATAATGGGGAATTGCGATTCCACTTTGGAGCGATCATCGGATGATGCCAAGTGCATTGCTATCTATCTATCTATCTATCTATCTATCTATCTATCTATCTATCTATCTATCTATCTATCTATCTATCTATCTATCTATCTATCTATCTATCTATCTATCTATCTATCTATCTATCTATCTATCTATCTATCTATCTATCTATCTATCTATCTATCTATCTATCTATCTATCTATCTATCTATCTATCTATCTATCTATCTATCTATCTATCTATCTATCTATCTATCTATCTATCTATCTATCTATCTATCTATCTATCTATCTATCTATCTATCTATCTATCTATCTATCTATCTATCTATCTATCTATCTATCTATCTATCTATCTATCTATCTATCTATCTATCTATCTATCTATCTATCTATCTATCTATCTATCTATCTATCTATCTATCTATCTATCTATCTATCTATCTATCTATCTATCTATCTATCTATCTATCTATCTATCTATCTATCTATCTATCTATCTATCTATCTATCTATCTATCTATCTATCTATCTATCTATCTATCTATCTATCTATCTATCTATCTATCTATCTATCTATCTATCTATCTATCTATCTATCTATCTATCTATCTATCTATCTATCTATCTATCTATCTATCTATCTATCTATCTATCTATCTATCTATCTATCTATCTATCTATCTATCTATCTATCTATCTATCTATCTATCTATCTATCTATCTATCTATCTATCTATCTATATCTATCTATCTATCTATCTATCTATCTATCTATCTATCTATCTATCTATCTATCTATCTATCTATCTATCTATCTATCTATCTATCTATCTATCTATCTATCTATCTATCTATCTATCTATCATCTATCTATCTATCTATCTATCTATCTATCTATCTATCTATCTATCTATCTATCTATCTATCTATCTATCTATCTATCTATCTATCTATCTATCTATCTATCTATCTATCTATCTATCTATCTATCTATCTATCCATCTATCTATCTATCTATCTATCTATCTATCTATCATCTATCTATCTATCTATCTATCTATCTATCTATCTATCTATCTAGCGAGTCAAGTTCTTGAGAAAAAAGCGACGCCAATTAAAGAAGAGATGTCCACGGGTCCATTTTTTAGAACCCAATCCAACCCAACCCAATCCATGCCGGTAATAAGGTTACTTGACTCAACCCAACCTACCTTAATACATTACAATTTTTTAACCCATAATTTATTCTCTGACTCAACCCAACCCGCCATTAATATGGAAAAGCCTGACCCAGCCCAACCCAATCCAACTGAAACCAAATCCAACCCATGGGTTAACCCAACCCATAGACATCTCATAATTAAAGCTTCATTAAGACTTCGGATCGCCTTCCCGACAGTACTTCAGTTAGGTAATCAATACCTCATTACCTGTCTGTCTAATGGTTCAGCGTGTCAACAAGGTTGCTGCAAGCAGTTTCGGCGAGCTACTGACATTGAGATCGATAATACCTGCTCTGACACTAGAAGCGGTAAAGGTGTTGTTAGTTCATGCACTTTTACTCTATGTACAAGACTATACTACTGTAATAGCTTGTTAGCACAAATCAGCAACACACAAATTCAGCGCCTTCAGACGGTGCGGGATGCTACAGCCCGCCTTTAAACAGACACGAAGAGGAACCAGCATATCACACCGGTGTAGGAGGCAGGACGGACTCTAGGCACTTTTTGGACTCTAAAGTCCATAATGCCTGTAGGCACGATGGACTCTAGAGTACATACTACCTAGGTATGATGTACTCTAGAGTACAGAGTCCCCAAACACGATAGTAGGAGGCAGCATGGACTCTAGAAGAATTATGTACTCTAGAGTCCGAGATACCTGTAGAGAGGGTAGGCACGGTGGACTCTAGATACAACGTACACTAGAGTCCACTGTACATAGGTACAACGTACTCTAGAGTACATCATACCTAGGTAGAGTACATCATACCTAGGTACAACGTACTCTATGTACATCATATCTAGGTACAACGTACATTAGAGTCCATTGTACCTAGTACGACGTACTCTAGAGTACGTCGTACTTAGGTATAACGTACTCTAGAGTACGTTGTACCTAGTATGATGGACTCTAGAGTAAATTGTACCTAGAGTCCGCCATGCCTGCCACACCGGTTCTACGTGAATTGCATTGGATTCCGATCGAGCAGAGACTGATTTTCAAGATCATCTCTCTCGTCGATAGGTGTCTCCGAGTAGAGGCACCGGAATACATTTCCTGTGATTGTAAGCAGTTGAGGTCGATGCACAGACCGTTTGGACTCAGATCAGATAACACAAGAACTTTGCGAATATTTGCACTATAGAAATGTTCGTATAATAATAATAATAATAATAATAATAATAATAATAATAATAATAATAATAATAATAATAACCAGCACTTGATTGGCGATCGTTCATTTAGGATGCTAGGACCTTACTACTGGAATGCTCTCCCAGCGGAGCTACGGGACAATACCACCTCTCGAGACGTTTTCCTGTCAAGACATAAAATATAATAATAATAATAATAATAATAATAATAATAATAATAATAATAATAATAATAATGTGATTTTAAGTGGTTTAGAAGGCTAAGTAAGCCTGTGTGAAAACCACTGATGTAACCATCTGCATTCAATAACCTAGTTTATCTTAGTTATTCTTTGACCAATCAGCAGCGACGCATTTGTGCTAAGTGCGCCTATTAATGAACTATCTAATCTAACCTAATACCTACCACTGATTACAAATTCGTGCCTCATCCGAAGAGAAAATTTACGAGAACGTAATACAGTAGAAATTCGTTATAACGGATACTCAATTATAACTTATAACGTATCATATGTATGCTCAGTTGCAACGTACCGCAATGTACGGTCTCCTGTGCTGCGCTACCGTACTTGATGGTATTGAATATAGCCAGGGTTATTTCGAGGATTGTGAATTTGAGGGTGTCTGGAAAATCTGGGGTGTGTGGTTACTTTCTAGGATTGTAGGATTGTCAATTTGGGGGAGGGTGTCGGGAAAGTCCAGAGGTGTCGGAGTTTGGAAGTCTCTGCCGAAAATGTCTGACAAGCAAAAAAAAACGTTATCCACTCTCAGAAACAAAAAAGGTCATCCAAAGATGAAAGTTGGGGGGTGTCCTTCTCCATTTCGGGGGTGTCCAAGCCTAATTAATATACATTTTGTATACATACCATTGTCACATTACCATTTTGGGGTGTGTCGACCTCAAATTGAGGGGGGCGGGTGTTGGGGGCAGGGTGTTAGGGGGTGTAAAAATATCCCTGAATATAGCGTTCCTCTGATATAACGTAGTAGATGTTCTTCTTCTTTAGGTGCCTTGTTTTACAACGTTGGCGACCATGGACTTCCACTTCTCTCTGTCGTAGTAGATGTTACAGAACCGCTAATCACGTTATAACGAAATTTCACTGTACGCTAATACGTTATAACGAAATTTCACTGTATTTCAAGTACCTCAAAGCTAATCTTGACAACCTTTAGCCACTTTGAGGACAATGTCTCAAACTCCACAGATTTGTCATATTGTGGAATCAATGCGATACCATTGCGGGCACTTTTGCCATCTAGTGTCGTTATGACCACGTCGATGACGTCATTTTACACACGACTGCTACTATTTTAAGACTATTGTGACGTCGTAAGACTACTTCGTTGTTTACATAAGCAATAGGACAATAGCTGCAAGCGCGGTTAGTTATAATGCATCAGAATGCGTATTCATTGTGACGTCACTGTTTTGTTTAAATGACGCGGTCACCGAGACAGTGTGACGTCACTTTCTGGGCAAGTCTACTTCGACTATATCGATATATATATATATATATATATATATATATATATATATATGGATTATATCCTTCCATTATAGATAATCTCAATTTTTCCTGTATTGGATTAGCTCTGACGCGAATAGAAGCCTTCGAGACTTCCAGGGTTAGCCGAGATAATCTTGAACGCAATTTTTCCTGTATCTTTTCTTTATCTTCTTGACGACTGCTATAGCGCCGTACGCATGACGTCGAAGTCAATAGTTTGGGGAACCGGATAACGAGACTAAAGTCAGCCCTTGACGATCGGTTCAAAGCCCTTGGAGCAATCCCGTAGAAAGGAGCCTTCCGCTGTTGAACACCAGGCACGTCAAAGGAACAAAAAACGGGAAAAAAACGCGGATGTTGTAAGAACGAAATGAAACACGGAGAATTTCTGAGATGCGGACTACGTGAGTTTCTCTGGGTGAATCTTCTATCAGGTTTTAGAACGGATTCGCAGCATTCCCGCACGGGTATCTAGTCTGCAGTTCGCCAGGCCGCGTTGATAGAAAAATCCAAAACAAGATGGGAGACAGGCGACGAATCAGCGACTAAAACCGTCCTAATCCACCCGAGAAAAGCGCAGAGGACCTCCCGAAAATGACGGGAAGGTTTTATTTGCGCTAAAACGGGATCGTCGAACCGCCCAGAATATGATTGAGATGCTTGGCCGCCGGGTATAAATCCTCAAAAACGTTGAAAAAATCCTAGCCAGGAAAAACTCATTAAAAACTAAAAAACGTTGAAAATCCTAAAAACTCATTAAAAACTTTAAGGTGGCCTGTTTTTTTGGGGGGGCATATATACCGATATACCACCCGTCGCGACGCCCCTGTATGGATACAGTTTTGTGATGACCCCTTTATTCTAATTCCCAGGATGCCAGAGGTCACTCTTAAGGATATTCCAAGTGATAATCCGCCGTAGATAACGGTTTTAGTCGTTGTGAGTTGTGACTAAGGACTTTTACTTGGGTATATACGGTAGTTGCTATTATCGCCGTTGTTATCATCATTGATAATTATTATACATACTTATTAAATAAAGATCTGTACAGTGTGTAAAAGCAAAAAGTGGATCGATGTTTAGCATTTTAAAATTTTGTGTATCTTTAGTCTTTTGGCCATATTGCAGCAAACACTAAAGATATCAGCATGACATTTGGCAATTACATCCTAAACATTCCCTGACACACGGCCTGTAAATGTTATTGAAATCACTACACACGCAGCCGAGATATTAAATGCTAAACATCGGTCCACTGTTTACTTTTACATACTGTATAATGTGTATATGCGTGTCTAATCCTATTCTAGGACATATAGCAACAATAGCGGCATGTTCTTCACAATAATGATTATTGTTATTATTACTATCCAAACAAATGCAAGGATATAATAGAATAATTACGCGCTGTAATAGCAACATCTTATTCCGTCTTTCGCTGGTGTCTGTGTTGGGAAAACATCCTGTGGAAGGTAGACCGCTCACTGGGGATTTCACTGCGCCGGATTTCGTCACGGCGTCGAGCTCCCTTTTACCATTCGAGTGGATTCTGAAGGTCATATTCCGATCCGCAGAGACCTCTACAGTCTACACTGTCAACAGGGCTTCAGACGTTGGCTTTGCCGTGTCAACAGCGTTACCCGCAGCGGGAGATGAGACTTCTAATTAAGACCGAAGAGGCGCTATATAAGAACTCTATTGCACATGCCGTAAGCCTACCGTTATCGTGGTATTACCGGGTGTAGGCTATCTCACCGTTACCGCAATACTGCCGCAATTTTGTTCCCATATCCGCAGTGTTTTCCGCGGTAACTACGGATTTTTTCCGTTATCGAGCCATCGTCTCGTATAAAAATGAAAACCGATCACCATGTCCAACCATTGGGCCAAATATTTTCCTCCCCCCTCCACCCGTCAGCAAACCCTAGCGATGTTGATAGCCAAGCTCTCTTGGAATTTTGGTTTTCCAACAAAATCGCCCAGTATAATTAATTACGCCTATATGCAGGGTGGCGCAAAAAACCGGGCTATATTAAATGCAAACCTAAATGTGACTAGTCGGTTTTTTGCGCCACCCTGTATTAATATTACAACGTTAATTTTGGGTTGCGTTTTATGTGTACGGTTTGGATACGCAGTGGCGGTTCCACCATGTTGATGACTGGGGATGCATCCCCTCACCGGGGTTCCGGATGACCTTTATTTGCTTGTCAACCTATTTTCCGGTGAGTTTTTTAAAAAAATTAGTGAAAAATACTGCAAACGACCTTCTTTTTCTTGCTTGTCGGCCTTTTTTGGCAAGGTTTCTTAACATTTGGTGAGCAAAACACTACTAACAATGACCTTTTTTCGCCTTTTTTCTTGTTTTTCTTCTTCACACTTTGCATTCCCATCACCAACTTCCCAAAAAATTTTCACCCCACCACCACCAAGAATTCCTGGAACCGCCACTGTGGATACGACTAATAAACGATACATTACAGCCTCTAAACAACCAGTTAAAACGCAGCCAGTTGACGTTTTTCCTGTTCGTGCCATGCTCATTACAAAGGTATTCGAATGGCTTTATCTTGCCTCGGCGCGTTGAGCTCATTCGTCTTCTTGAAGATTGATTGGCAGAGTTTCAAAACATGCTTTCCGTGTGTTAGGCTCTCGGTAACATTACTATTTCCATTCCACAGGAGCAATATAAATAGCCGGCTTGATTAGATTTGAGTCCGTTCGCACAACAATCGGATTTGAAACTAATGACATCTCGTAGGCTTCTTTCTGCCTTCCTTAGGAAAGGCTATCGCACGTTGTTAGGAAAAACAGTTTCGTCACAACTTTCAGTTCTATCCGGAGAATTTCTTCTTTGTAAGCAGCTCATAAAAAGGCTTTAGTGACAGTACGGGCAATGGTAGTTTTGATATGAATGGTGGCAGTAGCAGTACTATTATTATTGCTATTATTATTATTACTATTATTATTATTATTATTAGTAGTAGTAGTAGTAGTAGTAGTAATAGTAGTAGTAGCCTAGTAGTAGAAGTAGTAGTAGTAGTAGTAGTAGTAGTAGTAGTAGTAGTAGTAGTAGTAGTAGTAGTAGTAGTAGCAGCAGCAGTACTATTATTATTGCTATTATTATTGCTATTATTATTATTATTATTATTATTATTATTATTATTATTAGTAGTAGTAGTAGTAGTAGTAGTAGTAGTAGTAGTAGTAGTAGTAGTAGTAGTAGTAGTAGTAGTAGTAGTAGTAATAGTAGTAATATTAATGAACTGCTATTATTATTATTATTATTATTATTATTATTATTATTATTATTATTATTATTATTATTATTATTATTATTATTATTATTCATCATCATCATCATGTGTCATCTTCAGGCAAGAGCGATTTACAATCAGTCAGTAAGAAGTTGTTTGCACTTTTCTGTTTTGAAGCAAACTTTTAGTCTCGACGGAGTTCTTTTCCTGCAATGTGTTCTGGAAGGTCGTTCCACAGTAGATGATGTTGTGATGATGATGACGAATAACGATGATGATGATGATGATGCTATGGCGCCATTCATATCAAAACTACCATTGTCCGTACTGTCACTACGGCATCAGACGAGCTGCTACAAAGCTGATTTATCCACGAATAACATGACTTGGCAGTAGTAGAGCGATTTACAATAGTAACAGTAAGAAATGCGAATTAGGTGCGTTTTTAATTTGAAGCAAGTAGTAGTAGTAGAAATCAGTAGTAGCAATAGATGATGATGATGTTGATGATGAGATGATGTTGATGATGATGATGATGATGATGATGATGATGATGATGATGATGATGGCGAGGATGATGATGCAATGTGATGACGATGACGATTTCAGACGACGGCTACAAATCTTTGACAATTTTATTTAGCAGAATCCAAAATCCAAGTCCAGAATCCAAACAATAATAATAGTAAGAGTGTTGTTTTTCTTTTCTCTCCGATTACATTAATTGAATATTGCAGCAGCAGCAGCAGATGATGATGATGATGATGATGATGATGATGATGATGAGTTCATGAGGACTGATGATGATGATGATGATGATGATGATGATGATGATGATGATGATGATGATGATGATGATGATTTGTCATGATGATGATGATGATGATGATGATGATGATGATGAGCAAAACGAAAAAAAAAATGAAAATGATCATCAGCCTCCTTTTTTCGGCCGATAAAGCAAAAAAAAAATTTACTCAGAATCCAAAATCCAAATCCAGAATCCAAACCGCAGGAGAATGTTGTTTTTCTTTCTCTCTCCGATTACATTAATTGAATATTGCACGCCCCAGCAGGGCAGGGGCAGCAGTCAACAGCAGCCCTACAGCCCAACGGCCACTGGCCTATCGCGTATATCTAATACAATGAACGGTCATCGACACGCATCTCTGAAGACGCACCGGACACCGAATAGGCCTGTAATCTCAGCGTATCTTGTTACTTCGCCAGACATCCTCGTCTTTCTCGCTTTCAAGTGTTGCCTCTTGGAAATCGTTACTCTAGGATCTACTTCTCTGTTGGAAGTTCTATCTATTTATAAACCCAAGCAGCAAATGATTCAGACGAACCAGCATTCTAATCGTCTCAGGTTTCGCTTTCGTCTTCATTCGAACTGAACTCTCCCTCACTCTCAGTGGCGTCGCCAGAAATTTGATTGGGGGGGGGTAAATTTGGGGCATATTTATTGTCAAATAGGCCTATAATATATATATTATATATTTTGTATATTATATATATATAATACCCGTATATATGTATAATGTGACGAAAACTCCTCTTTGATTCCTTAATGGCAACGGACAATCTCCGCGGACATGTTTCCGAAATGATCGAGCGAAGATTTTTCAGGCGGGAAGAGAAATTTGAGTCCGAAACATATATATAGGTCCCCACTCTGGTATTGAATGGACTTGCTTGTGAATATACAACACGTATCACTTGATTATAATACAGTTTTATTCAACAAAAAGAGCAATTTAATTAATAGTTCTGCGGATATCTTCCGTGAAATGAAATAGTTCCATATACAAGAGTTAATGCGGTATCCGCGTGAATACTCGCGGATCAAAACAGTCTTTAATCAATCGTGCAATGAAACATAAAACTTTATCCGCAGACATATCTGCGTGAATATCTGCAGAGCAAATAGTTTCTATCTTAACTATCAACAACGATATACGGCTATGCAATACTCAATAATAAAGCGTATCTATCTGCGCAAATGTTCGCCTTCAACCATGACTTTTCTGACCCAATCCAATCCGATATACCATAACCAGTGTTTATTCTAGACCTGTTTTTTGTGGGGGAATTCCCCTCCAAGTTTTAAAATCCCCCCAAAAATTTGCATATGTTGGCTTGGGGATGGAAATCCCCCTCTCCCCCCCCCAAAAAAAAAGCGTGAAGAGACAAATCTTGTCCCCCAAACATTTCAAATTCCCCCCGCAATGTCAAGGTGGCTAGAATAAACACTGTACCATAACTATGGAAAAGTCTGACCCAACCCAACCCAACCCACGGGTTAACCCAACCCACGGACACTTCCGAGACAATGATGATAACAGGGCATCGTAAAACTGACGGCCAACAGTCGCAAAGCGGAAAAAAATCGATGCAAACCTCAAATGACAAATGGTCGAAGTCGAAGTTGACGTTGAAAACCCTGCATCAGGCACTCTGGCGTCGAACTGATAGTCAACTTCGTCATATCGTGAATAATTTGTTTTTGCTTGCCTATGAAGTGAAGCCTTCGAGTTTGATTTCAAGGATGACAGGATATTTCTATTGTCTTGTGCAGTGTTTAATCTAGACTCCTGGACTCCGGGAGGGAAACTGAAAAAGCGCGGGGGGGGGAACTGACAAAGCCGGGGGGATTCTGCTAAGAGCCGCTGTTAGTCCATGTAGTATTCCAAAATTTCCGGGAGGTGAATTTGAAATTTTCGGGGGGAAAAGGACAATCCCCCCGGAAACGGCCTAGATTAAACACTGATCCTGTGGCTCTTCCAATATTATCGGGGTCACTTTACTCTGTATATAAATACGCATGCATCGTGACCATGCACGGGGAGAGGAAGATTATGCCAGACATTTCGGTAATCTTTGCCATGTTTACGTTTCACTGCTAGTGGTTTACATGTAGCCTATATGGTTCCTCAAATATATATTATCTATGATTATTTCACTTCTCTCGGAGAGTCTTAATATTATTTAGCTTAAGTCGCCATTAAAAACTATTGATGGTGATTTAAGGCTAAATTGGTGTTGGCTTTGTATTATGCTAATTCGGCCTATTCGAATTTCGAGATATTCGAATGTCTGATTTCGGCCGAAACGTGAATCCAGATTCGCTGAGGTTAAAAGTCCAGACTTCAAACGGCACCTGCAGTGGCGGTTCCAGAATTTCTTGTTAGGGGATAAAATTAATTCATAGGAAGTTGGTGGGAGGGGGTGAAAATAGAAGGACAATCAATAAACTTTGCCGAAAAGGCTGACAAAAGATAAATATCTTTTAATTAAGTATATATAATAGATAATTATAAATAATAAATAAATATATCGCTAGTTTTACTATACTTTAACCCAAAAATAGGTTGACAAGCAAAAAAGGTCATCCGCAGTCTTTCACCGTAGTTTTACTAGACTTTTACCCAAAAATAGTCCGTGGGGATGCATCCCCGCTCATCCCCCACGTTGAACCGCCACTGGGTATCTGCAGTGTTTAATCTAGACTCCTGGACTCCGGGGAGGGGAACTGAAAAAGCCGGGGGAAAAACTGACAAAGCCGGGGGGAATTCTGCTAGGGGCCGCTGTTAGTCCATGTAGTATTCCAAAATTTCCGGGGGGAATTTGAAATTTCCGGGAGGAAATGGCAATTTCCCCCCGGAAACGGCCTAGATTAAACACTGGGCATCTGCAAATCAAATTTGTAATACCTTGATAAGAAGGACAAATAGACCTACCATTAGCGCTCTTGTCGTGGGCCTGATCCCTGCTACTGGACTTAAAAAAATTGGCCTAAAAAAATAAATAAATAAATAAATAAATAAAAATAAATATATATATATATATATATATATATATATATATATATATATATGCCCACACAAGGTATTCCACAAAAGTAATTTTCTTCCAATTTTCATTGAATTGAAAATATTCCTTCTTAAGCATTAAGAAAAAATGTCTGCCTCCCTGATATTAACAACATTAGTGGTTCCAATTACAATTAATTAAATCCATCATGACGACAGTAGAAAGTCTGAGAAACGTCATAGAAACGATTACGTTACAAATGAATTTTTTGTCTATGGAAGCGATAGAAATTTATATGCATATATGTCAGCCAGTCACGTGACTGAGTAAACTTTATTGCATATAATTTTTATCTAATCGTGAAACGAAATAACGAAATATTTATGCGTTACATGTCTGAAATTGATCTGTCTCGTGTAAATTAGCTTTCCCCGTCAAAAATGTTGACTAGAATTTCTGGAAATGTACATGTAATAAGCCCATATCGAAATTTCGAAGACTGCAAAGATCGTCTTTTAAGCAAAAAATTAGACTCTACTTCGATGGTTAATCCGGAATCAGCTACAAGTTGTAGGTTGTCTGTCTGTCTGTCTGCCTGGCTGTCTGTCTGGCTGTCTGTCTGTATGGCTGGCTGGCTGGCTGACTGGCTAACTGGTTGGATGGATGGATGAATAGATAGATAGATAGATAGATAGATAGATAGATAGACAGACAGCCAGACAGACAGACAGACAGACAGATAGATAGATAGATAGATAGATAGACAGACAGACAGATAGATAGATAGACAGACAGACAGACAGACAGACAGATAGACAGACAGACAGACAGACAGATAGACAGATAGACAGATAGATAGACAGATAGACAGATAGACAGACAGACAGATAGACAGATAGACAGATAGACAGATAGACAGATAGACAGATAGACAGATAGACAGACAGATAGACAGATAGACAGATAGACAGATAGACAGATAGACAGATAGACAGATAGACAGATAGACAGATAGACAGATAGATAGACAGATAGACAGATAGACAGATAGACAGATAGACACAGATAGACAGAGACAGATAGATAGATAGATAGATAGATAGATAGATAGATAGATAGATAGATAGATAGATAGATAGATAGATAGATAGATAGATAGATAGATAGATAGATAGATAGATAGATAGATAGATAGATAGACAGACAGACAGACAGATAGACAGACAGACAGACAGGACAGACAGGACAGACAGACAGACAGACAGACAGACAGACAGATAGATAGATAGATAGATAGATAGATAGATAGATAGATAGATAGATAGATAGATAGATAGATAGATAGATAGATAGATAGATAGATAGATACTGTAGAATGACAGATAGATAGACAGAATGACAGATAAAAGAGTGCAATTACGAAATCCAATACGACGCAGCGACTACAAAGGCTCGTTGAGGCAGACGGGGGTCTTGGCATGTCGGTTGCGTTGGTTGGCTGTTCTGCGCTCATCGTCCTTCGTTTCGTCGACCTGTTCGAGGAGTCAGTAGCAACAATCTTATCTGCCGGGAAACAGTCTTCGCAGATCGTCAACAAGGGATCTACATGTACTTAACCGGGGGAAACCACTTGGCATTAGACACTCGAGACATAGCAATGTCTTCGTGTCTCTGTCTGTCTCTGTCTACTGTATCTCTGTCTGACTGTCTGGCTGTCTGGTTGTCTGTCTGTTTCTCTCTCACACTCCGTTCTCTCTGTTGTGTGTGTGTGTGTGTGTTCAGAATGCAGTAGGTTCCCTATTGCAAATATTCTCGATAGCAAATTCTTCGCCACAGTCACTGTTCAGAGGCGCAGTAGGTCTACAGTAGAGCCTATCTATAGCCTAATTACCGTAAACAAATGGAAAATGTCATCAACAGTGTAGTTTTTTTATGGAGATGCTGTTATCCACAAATCTAAACGCATTTTTAACACTGCAATAATACACTGTACGACCGGCGACAAAACACTGCTTCAAATTAAAGTAGATGTCGATCACACAGTTCGCATAACAGTTGCGGGAAACAGTTTCGTCCTTTAATTTACCGGACAGTCACGTGATCGCCGACATATATAGGCAGGTGGATTCCTGTCAAACACACACACACACACGTGATCGCCGACATAAATGCAAACATGATTGCTCATCAAGCAAACAACGAGCGATTGTGATTACAGCTATTACAGGCAAATTGTATCTAGTTTAAAGCCAATTTGCTAGCAACTGGCAATACACAATATCGCTTGAGATGTTCTCAGTGGCGGTTTCAGGATTTCTTGGTGGGGGGATGAATGAATTCATAGAAAGTTGATGGGGGGGATGAAAATAGAAGAGAAAAAATCAATAAACTTTGCTGGAAAAGGTTGAAAAAGGGAAGAATTTTATACGTAATTTTACTGCTCTTTTGCCGAAAAAAGTTTGACAATAGGTTGGCAAGCAAAAAATGGCATCCCCAGTTAGTTTTACTAGAATTTCACCCAAAAATAGGTTTTCACAAGCAAAAAAAGTAACTCCGAAAATCCGGTGGGGGATGCATCCTCATCTATCCCCCACGTGGAACCGCTGCTGGATGTTCTAATAACTGTGATTCAGTCTCGCATACGGTTTGAGTGGGAGTCGCCAGGGACTGTTTTAAGAAAAAAATTATCGCTGCACTAAAGTCAGAAAATTTGTGGACATCCGCACAATAAAAACAAGCAAAAAAGTTCGTCCGGAAAATGTATCACTGCAGAAAGCACAGAAAATTGTCATATTATTAACACTGCACATTTGTGTGTGTCACAGCACGTTAAAACAGGCCCTGGGAGTCGCCAGTAGTTCATGTGTTCTTGAGAACCTAATATAGGGGCCTAGTAGACGGTTCGTTAAGAATCATTGATATACTGCACCTTAGAGCTTCAATTGCAGATCATTTATAGAGTGCATATTCGTAAAGAAATCTGTCAGGAGAGTCAAGTATTTTGCTGTTATGACGATGGGTTTTGAAACTCCATTACCATAACAGTCCCCCGAGTTTGTAGTATTTTCATACTTGTCTTTTCAGTTGATTAGACCGGAACAGAGAGAGAGAGACAGAGACAGAGACAGAGACAGAGACAGAGACAGAGACAGAGACAAAAAGAGAGAGAGAGAACCGGTGAAGGGGGTTTAAAATTCAGTAAAATTAAGCGAAATTCAGTAAAATTAAGTGAAATTCAGCAAAATTAAGCGAAATTCAGTAAAATTAAGTGAAATTCAGTAAAATTAAGTTAAATTCAGCAAAATTAAGCGAAATTCAGTAAAATTAAGTGAAATTCAGTAAAATTAAGTGAAATTCAGTAAAATTAAGTGAAATTCAGTCAAATTCTGTAAAATTCGGTAGGTCATAACTTTGGTTGGGCTACTTTTGGGATGAAGTGAGCGACACTAATTGAAGCAACAAGTTGGACAGCACTGTGACGTCACTGCTAAACGTCGTTTCCTGTTATTGTTTACCTTTCATTTTCAACAAAATATTGTGTTTCGCTTGAATCTTATGTTTAAAATCAATTCTTTTTTCAAAACCGTAAAATTCACTGGGTTTTTTCTTCAAAAGTTCGGTTGAAAAATTCATGAAATTCGAATTCGTGAACACTGGTTTCAATAGCGACGCCAAGACTAAATGTGTTGCCACTGCACCGCCTAACTAAGGATTGAAGAGCAAAGTCGTCGAGTAGTTTTTAAAAGTACTCGTACTTAAAAGTACTTTCCGAATTTGAATGAATTCGATGAATGATTTTGAAATACATTGAAAAATTCCTTTCATGGCTTTTCTATGCGACGACGCCTCTCTCGTTCCCTCCACGTAAGCACGCACGCGCGCGCGCACACACACACACACACATGGACATCAGCAAATCTGCAGTCGGTGCGCAGTAAAGACGTCGTGATGGGCGCAGTATAAATGAAAATATCGGCGCAGATTTTTCCGGGTAGGTTTTACTGCGAAGCAAAGGAAGATTTTCGTCGAAACCAGGATAGTCATTCTCAGTTACGGAAGACGCACTTAAAACTCTTTTTAATCTTTCATTACACACTACTTGAGACTGCCACACACACACACACACACACACACACACACACCAGGGGCGTAGCCAGGAATTTGATTTGGGAGGGTATAAATATTTTGGGTGGGTATAAATCTGAACTATAACCCACATAAACAATATAAACCACATATAACCACATGTAAATCACATAAAAAACTTTAAGGTAGACTGATTTGGGGGGGGTATATATACCGATATACCCCCTGTCGCTACGCCCCTGACACACACACGTTCAGCAGTATTTGGGTGTCTTCTTTTCAAAGGGAACCAACCAGGGTAGGCGGGCTCGTCTCGACGCAGAACCGGCTCATCTAACGAGGTCCCTCGTGCAACGCGTACTAATCAACGAGGAACATCCTCATTATAGAAGATTTGTAACACGCAACTGTAATGCATTTAGCTAATATGGAAAGTATTCGAAGAAAACGCTTAGGTTGCATGTCGACCTATTTCTAGACATTGAAGATAATATAATTAGCCAGTTCTCCCTCTTTTTAAGAACAAGGCGATTGCGAACATTGTGAAACCTAATAAGATAATTAATCGGGTTGCACGTGCATTGGTCTGCACAGTTTCTACTGTAATATTGGCTGGAACCTAATCTGAAGTCCGCAATTAACTGTGTAATTTTTTTAAGATTTCGATGTGTCGTATTCAAATATGACATTGAATAAACTCCGAATAGAGTACGAACTGCCTAGCATAGTGGACTCCAGGCACAACGTACTGCATAGTACATTATACCTAGGTAAAACGTACAGTACTCTAGGTACTTCATACCTAGGCACAACGTACTCTAGAGTACATCATACCTAGCGCAACGTATTCTAGAGTGCATCATACCTAGGTACAACGTACTCTAGGTACTTCATACCTAGGCACAATGGTACTCTAGAGTTCAGCATACCTATGTACAACGTACTCTATAGTACATCATACTAGGTACAGTGTACTATAGGGTTCATCTTTTCTAGGTACAACGTACTCTAGGAACATTATACCTAGGTACGACGTAATTGTCACCATCCTTACATTTAAACAGTTCCTGGTATTCTTGATCTTTCTTTCTAGTGGTGATGGTGGCGATGATGATGATGATGTTGATAAAAAAAATTATGAAGATAATAATTACCATGATGATGTTGTTGATGATGCTGATGATGCTAATAATAATAATAATAATAATAATAATAATAATAATAATAATAATAATAACAATAATAACAATAATAATAAGAATGATGATAAAGCTGATGATGATGATGAGGATGATGATGAGGATGATGATGACGACGTGAGTGTTGGTGTTGGTGATGATGATGATTATGATGACGACGACGATGTGTGGTGTTGGGTGTTGGTGGTGATGATGACGAGATGATAATGATGATGATGATGTGGGTGTTGTTTGTGGTGGTGATGATGATGATACTACTACTACTACTACTACTACTACTACTACTACTACTACTACTACTACTACTACTACTACTACTACTACTACTACTACTAACTAATAATAATAATAATAATAATAATAATAATAATAATAATAATAAATAATTAATGATATAGAGTTCATAATACCTGTTATCTATGTAGATTCTAGAGTACAGTGTCAACTTAATCTGGTTGCAATCTAGAGTCCACCGTGCCTACAGGTATCTCGGACTCTTAGAGTATGAAATTCTTCTAGAGGCCATGCTGCCTCCTACTATCAAGTTTAGGGATGCTGTACTCTAGAGTACATCATACCTAGGTATTATGGACTCTAAGAGTCCAAAAAGTGCCTATAGAGTCCGTCGTGCCTCCTACACCGGCGTTACCGAGGAGCCGATCGACGTTTCTCCACGTGTCGTCTTTGAGTCGAGTGAGGCTAACTCAAAGAAGACTCTCCTCCAATGTTTACGTCCTCTGGATCGCACGAGTCGCCTGTTTGCTTTGAGCGAGGAGCGCCAGTCGTTAAGTGCTTCCGCTTCCGTCGCCGACTTCGTCCGTTTCTATTTCCGGTAAATCCTCTCAAGTCGGCGAGTATTGCGATGGGCAAGCCGACAATCGACAATGTACTATTTTAGCATAATACTTATTACTTATAAATCGACAATGTACTCTTTTAACATAATTCTTGTTACTTATTAGTGTTCCGAAATACCATTTGCTGATTATATCTATTATCTACCAAACGCAACAATTTATTAAATAATCGTACAACGGTACAATATAGATTTATTCAGATTTTTTATGAGGGTCTAATGCCTTATGGATGGACCCTCACAGCCACATTTGTGTGAGGATCCGAACCCAAAGACCCTCACGGGATTGACGTCACTGCCTCCTGCCATCCGCTCAATCGCCGGTGAGCTGTTCACCGGGGATATTTTCACTCCACATAACACCCTCAAACCCCTCTCCCCAATTTGAGACCGACACACCTCCAACACCCTCTCTCCAATTCCAATAGCATCCCCAAATTCCAGCTATTGGATTACCTCTTTTTTGCTTGTCAGACTTTTTTAGCAGGGAACCCCCAGAATTTACCGACACCCCCGAAATTGATAATCCTAGAAATAACCCCGCTGTTCACCTTTCGGCAGGACATTGCGCCTGCTCTTGAAAGTTGAAACTGTCCCCCTGATTTCCCTCGAGAGAGAGACACCCAGATTCATCGGTCCAGATCTGCAGCACGTAACACAGAAAGCAGTACGAGTCAGTTATCAGTCTGCACAGCCGACAGCCGTATTGCTATACGATGGCGTGTTACACGACACGCCAATTATTGTTATTAGGCTATCAATAACAGAAACTAAAGATATCGAACCGTAAATGCTAAGAAGCTGATGAAATAGTTGATTCGCATTGTATATTCAAGACAACAACGTTGCCAGTTCGTCGCAATTACCTTAATTACAGTGTAATTTCCTGTTATGTCTCCTGAGGTATTTTCCAAATGTCTTAAAACGGGCATCGCATCGATATATGAAATTGCGGTGGTAATGGCAACGCACGCAATAGGCCTAAATCAAAATGATGCAATGCTTTCAATGATCCCAGTAACAATTTTCAGCAGCAGATAAAACAGTGGCGTCATTTCACACTTTTCTTGGAGGAGGCGAGAAAATTTTTTTGCAATTTTTTTTGCACATTTTGGACAAATTTTGGCAAATTTTAGGCATTTTTTGCAATTTTTTCAATTTTTTGCAAATTTTGAGCAATTTTGGCAAATTTTAGGGCCAATGTTGAAAATTTTGCAATTTTTTGATATTTTTTGGCAATTTTTGCAATATTTTGCACATTAATACATTATAAATTAATATTTTCATTTCCTTGGGGGGGGCCCACGGCCCCTCCAGCCCCCCAAATGACGCCTCTGAGATAAAATACGAGAGTTTATAAATATCAAATCGTCGATTTATATAGCGCATTGAAATTGATGACCTAATCGGCAGTTTAGAGTGCAACGAAGACCTGTTCTGGAGTCCACTTGAACTCTGTGTGGAGATCAGTAGCGTATCTATAGGGTATGGCAGTTAGGGCAGTTGCCCTGGGCGCCAGTCGAAGGGGACGCTAGAATCTGTGTGATCTTGCTCATGTGGTCTCAGCGTAGAAAGACAAGAAACTGAGAAAACTGACTTCGAGCACATCATAGACCAGTTCACACCGGTTAAAACAAGAACAGTGCATTCATAGTTTTAATCTTATGTCAATATCAGTGGCGTAGTCAGAGGGGTTTGGGGCTACACCCCCTTGGTGGCCGACCAAATTTTTTTATTGCGTATTATTATTCTGTGGGTGGAGGGGCGCCAACATCGGGTTGAAGGTAGAAAAAAGCAAAGAAACATATCAATATAGTTGTACGCCCACATATAGCTATATAACTAACTTAATCGAGCAAAATGATGGTGACGACCTTTTTGCTTGTCAGGATTTTCGAAGTTCGAAATGGTCATAACCCTCTTTGGGAAATCCTGGCTACGTCACTGGTCAATAGAATGTCATGGTTTGTTAAATAAAAATGTGTCAACCTGCTAATTTACCATGGGCGTCGAATACCACAGGTAGGCATACACTCCTGGTGGGAGATGCCCGCCATCTAACCTCAATAATAAAGCGACTGTTATCATAAATGATAAGACATGATATCCTAGGAAAAGTTACCGCTATTTTTAACGATCGTTTGTTGAATTCTCAGATTCCAATTTAATATTCATAGATTCATGGTCGTATCCCTAAGTCATATAGTCCTAAGCAAGTAGCCAGCGCTTACATACTGTACATACACCCGCACGCACACATCCACACACACATGCACTCACACATAATTTTAAAGGAATGGCATAATCTAGTCTTTCTCTGCATTTACATAATACATACATGTTAATCTACGCCGGCTAGCTTAGACTACCCTTTGTTTAGACTCTGTACAGAGGTCGTCACTTTATACCAGTACTTCCCAAACTTTTTCCAGCCACGGCACACTATCCAAGAAACATACAGTCAACCGCACACTGCAGCCGAAATGTACACCTTTCATTTTAAAGAATGCATTTGTATAGGTCTACTAGTACTATATAGTATACTCTAGTCTAATATACAGTACAATATTATATTGGCTACCGTTCTTCAGAAGTACATATTTTCTTTGCAATCTGTATCACTATTTCATGCTTAACTTCATTGAAGAGATATAATTCAACATATAATTAACAATTAATACATACAGCGCCAATATTATTTTACTATTTTCCAATATTTTGCCACGACACACTTCTACCGTCGCCGCGGCACAGTTTGTGTGCCGCAGCACACAGGTTGGGAAGCACCAGAGATGTAGCAAGTACACAACGCTTCAAGTACAAGTACCTGGCCTCCAAGTACAAGTACATGCATTCCAAAAACTCCGAGTACAAGTACAAGTACCTGGCCTCCAAGTACAAGTAAGTACTGAAAATGTGTACAACTCGAGTACAACTCGAGTACAAGTACAAGTACCAAGTGTTACATCTCTGGGAAGCGCTGCTTTACACGCTGATGCATCGTTACTTCTATTCCAGAAGATTCGACTGGAAGAGATAAAAAAGCATCGTTTCGATTACTCTTCGTAAGCCTCACTTTATGCCGACCACTAATATAGCTCTATGATGATTTTGGCTGCTAAGCACGCAAGCAATAAAACCTACGCCATTTAAACGTACGATTTGCGTTGGTCTGGAATTCGCGTGAACGCACGTAAGTCTGTAACGATCAAGATAATGTTCTTGCAAATATCCCATTCCAGGTCATATCCACAACTGCAGACCCGTAGGAAGTGGGGGGTGCAACTGCACCCCTGGAAAGAATTAGGGGGTGCACTGCACTCCCTGGAAGATGAAAACTTATTGCTTATCAAGATTTTTGAACACACGATAAAGAAAGGGTGATGACCTTTTTTGCTTTTCAAGATTTTTGGACACACGATAAAGGAAGGGTGATGACCTTTTTTGCTTATCAAGATTTTTGGACACACGATAAAGGAAGGGTGATGACCTTTTTGCTTGTCAGGTTTTTCTATGATTAATGGTGATTTCTTAGCTATGCCTCTGAAAAAATGCACCCCCTGCTAACAATTTGTTTCGACTTGCCTTCACAAATGTAAAATTAACTGATTTTGTACCATTTCATAATATATCCAATGAACGACTGTTAACTACTATTTCCAAAATCTTTTGATTTCTATTCGATATATAAGGTATGTTTTATGCATTATTATTATTATTATTATTATTATTATTATTATTATTATTATTATTATTATTATTTTATGTTTGACCTTGCGTTTTGCCAAGATTAATTTTGTAACGTGATCTTGTATTGTAGTAAGATTATTTGTGGTCGCTTCTGCGATGAGCCCGTGGAAACCCCCTTCGATTTCAAACAAAAATCACTCTCAGTTTCGCACCCATGTTATATAATAACTAATATCATTAAATACTAAACCATAGCGTCATTTGAGTATGTACGCTGTTCGTGACACGTGATTCAGTGGAGAAAAACAGTTATTTCGAGCGCACTATCAACGATTCATTGTCAGGTTGACGTGAAGACGGAGAGGGAGACGGAGAGAGACACGTGTACGGAGAGGGAAGGAGAGAGGGGGAGGGGGAGGGTTGGAGAGGGATGGGGAGAGGGAAACGGACGAGAAGAGGAGATGGAGGGAGAGTGAGGGGAGAGGAAGGGGAGAGGAAGGGGAAAGGAAAGGAGGGAAGAGAGAGGGAGGGAGAGGAAAACGCGGAAGGAGGAAAGGGAGAGCGAGAGCGAAAGGAAGAGAGAGGAGAAGAAGAGGGAGATGGAGGGAGAGGGAAAGGAAGGAAAGCGGGAGGGAGAGGCTTTCCATTTAACTAGACTCTGTCACAGCAACGCGTGGCCGGGTACACCCAGTTAATTAATAAAACGTGCGACAACCAAATTCAATATGTTCACCGTCAAGAATCGCGAAATACTTCAGAATAAATTAATAATCTGGCCACCCGAAATGGAAAACGCGAATGCAGGGCATAGCTGCGTCTCACTTGTGTGGAATTCGAAGTCTATGGTGTGGGGGCAAGATCCATCTTACAAATGTCCAGCCCCCAGAGTATTGTAGTAGAATCGATGGCGTTACAGGGTGTAGAGGCTTCAGTGACGAAAAATACCAGAATTTCTGATTCTGCTTCACAACACGAGGGGCAACGTGAACACTGAACAGTATTTGATTAGCATTGATTATCTTGATGCCTGGCGAATTATATCAAAGCGCCATGTAAAAATGGAACGCTTACACGTACGTTTGCACATTTATCATATGCGAGAGTTAAGAGTCTATTCACAGTGACGGTTCCAGGAATTCTTGGTGGGGGATGAAAATTTGTTTGGGAAGTTGGTGGCCGGGGATGCAAAGTGAAGAAGAAAAACAAGAAAACAAGAGAAAAAAGAGGTAATTGTTAGTAGTGTTTTGCTCACTAAATGTTAAGAAACCTTGCCAAAAAAAGACCGACAAGCAAGAAAAAATGTCATTTGCAGTATTTTTCACTATACGAGGGGCAATGTGAACAGTATTTGATTAACATGGTCCGCTTTATCTTGATGCCTGGCGAATTATTATTATTATTATTATTATTATTATTATTATTATTATTATTATTATTATTATTATTAAACTGACAATTTCTTGTGCGCCATATTACCAAAATGTCAGGAGCAAGGGCACATCACAGAGTCCAATAAAAATAAATAAAATAACAGTCATAAAAATACTGTATGAATGGAAGGCAATCTAAGGCAAAAGAGAATAAGATTTTCTAAACAAATAAGTCTTAAGATTTTTCTTAAAGGATGCCAGAGAACAGGATGATTTCACAATTATCGGTTGATCGCTACAAGAATTTGATTATAAAAATGGAATGTTAACACGTTTTCATGTTCATCATATAGTATACGAGAGTTTAGTGTCAATACATAATCAACTAGACATAATTAAAAGAGACGTTTTCTCATTTATACAAGTATGTTATGTTTAAATATTTTTGAACGACTGGGTTAATACCACAGAATTAGAATTCGTACAAAAACAAGCTCAACTATCTACAGCAAGCAGCTAACACTGTCTTACAATAAAAGGTCCTCAAAATGTTCTTCGCACATTGACAATTGACCCTGATACCCACCCTCCTCCAAATTTCTCAACCGTTTGGCGTAGTTCGCACGACCGGTCATCGCTAGACCGGTCATCACCGTGGCCAGCCAATTCCGACTCAAATTACTGTCCTCTTTGTTTAATTTAGATATTAATTATTGCGCTGAGACCTGTTTTATGAATCGTCGTGATGTAGAAAGTGGTGTAGACGTGAGCCTTATTGACAAAATAAATGTTTAGCTCCAAAATTCTAGTAAATATATATGCTGTTCGTGATAATTATATTAAACCAATTAACAATTCATATTAATAATTTATTTTAACGTATACGACTGTTAATTATGCTTATCCGGTACATTGTCTTGATTTATACAGCGCCACTATATTTGTAGCACCGCTGTATTGACAATCTGTCGATAGGTTTTGCCTACACGCAACATCGATTTCGAGCTCTGTTCAAGATTTGCATTGAATATTGCGACGAAATTTCAAGATGCGAAAACGTTCAAATATTGCATTTCTTGAACAGAAATTCACGAAATAAATTTAAATTAGCAAATAAAATACTTAAATTATATGTCACATCACTCTCAATATTATTTACTCAAGTTGCTGAAATCTGATATCAATTAAACTAACTGCAATTAGATGTGAAATTCATGCCCTACACCTGAGCAGGGTTATTTCTAGGATTATAAATTTGGGGGGTGTCGGTATGTTTTGGGGGTCCATCCTTACCGAAAAAGCCTGACAAACAAAAAAGGTCAACACAGGCTGAGATTGTGGTTTGTTGGGGGGGGGGGTGTCTTAGCAAGCGTAGCGTGCCAATGGCTACTATGGCTCGAGCCAATATTATTTATGAAGGGGCGGCAAATTGAGCGGCGATGACTTTTTGGCTTGTCAGGTTGTCGACGAGTTTTAGCGAAAGGGCGGCAAAATTTAGAAGGGGCGGCAAATTCGGCCGCGACGACTTTTTTTGGCTTGTCAGTTATAATAGGAGCAGGTTGGGGCGGCATTTTTTCCAAGGGCCATGGGCGGCACGAGACCACGTTACGCCACTGGGTGTCTGTCTCAAATTGGGGGTGAGGGCGTTGCGGGTGTTAGGGGGATGTAAAAATATCCCTGTCTCTGAGCAATGTATTCCCACGCTAATCCACAGATTCAAACGGACTTAGGCAAGAATTTTAGAGGCTGACCGTAATTACATTATTGTCATTAAATGTTAAGGGAAATGTAGTATTTTTAAAGTTAGTCCATTTTTCCTGCTTGTAGTCTTGTTTCAGAAGTTTTTGTCCCATCCGGAATGGTCTTCCGGTGGCTTATCGTCATCTTCGTCCGGGAACTTATCGAAGTTGGACGTATCGGTGCTGTTCTTGACCTAAAGTTTTTCAAACAATAGAATATCAATCATTAATATTATTAGAAATTCACTGAATACAACTTAATTAATTAATATTATTAGAAATTCATTGAATACAACTTAATTAATTAACATTATTAGAAATTCATTGAATATGAATCATTAATATTATTAGAAATTCATTGAATACAACTTAATTAATTAATTCTATTAGAAATTCATTGAATACAACTTAATTAATTAATATTATTAGAAATTCATTGAATATCAATCATTAATATTATTAGAAATTCATTGAATACAACTTAATTAATTAATTCTATTAGAAATTCATTGAATACAACTTAATTAATTAATATTATTAGAAATTCATTGAATACAACTTAATTAATTAATATTATTAGAAATTCATTGAATACAACTGTGAAGTAGCAAGGACAGAATTTTGAGATACAGTGGCACCAACAGCTGATTAAAAATCACCGAGTATGCTTCTCAATCTGTCGAACAATCGTAATGATGACGCTGATGACGACGATGACAATGACGATGATGATTATGATGACGATGATGGAGATGAAGATGTTGTTGAGGATAATTATGTTGTTGATAATACAGTATGATGATGATGATGATGACGATGACGACGATGATGATGTAGATGATGATTGAAAATGATTATGTTGATGATTATGCTGATGTTGTTGTTGTTATTGTCGTTGATGATGATGATGATGATGATTGAAGACGATTATGTCGGTGATAATGTTGTTGATGATGCTGATGCTGATGATGATGATGATGATGATGACGATGATGTATTAACCGCTACTAACGTATACTGGATACGGAGGCTTGAGTGTCCGCTGTCTCAGTCCGTCCCAGTTGAAGCTTTCGAACCATTTCTGTTTCTCAAGATCCTTCATTCCACTCCGACCGTAGCCAAGTCTTTCGGAAGGATTCTCACTGTCCAACAACATCACCATCTATCTATCCACTATTCCACATGCACTATCTATCCACTATTCCACAGGCACTATCCATCCACTATTCCACAGGCACTATCTATCCAGTGTCCACTCTTCCACAGGCACTATCTATCCACTACCACTATTCCATTGGGCATTGCACGGCCACGCAGTAGCATCTTACACATGGTGAACCAGTGTTTATTCTAGCCACCTAGACATTGGGGGGAGTTTAACATTTTGTGGGGAACCAGTCATTGGGGAGGTCATACTACTTGCCAAAATGTAAAAAATGGGGAATTTTCTAATTTTGGGGGAATCCCCCCCAGAGAAGGTCTAGAATAAACACTGACGGTGAACTATAGTTCAGTTGCAACCGAGTTAAACTATACGTGGAATAATCTGTAAGGTGATTACGCAATGACCCTCTGGATTAAATGACCCTGCATGGATGACCCCCACCTTTGGCTATAGCTTCTTCATACTAAGATCAAGCGCCTAGAAATAAGGAGCTACTTCGATGTTGTTTAAGAAAGCGCTGTAGAAATTAACAAGATTTTACTTACTTACTTACTTACAGTTCATTTACTGCACAGTATTAACTAGTGTTTGAGATGTAGCTGTAAATTTTAAAAAATTATCCTTAGATTGAACAGGCCCCTGTGGCCCGCTGGGTCAACGACATTTGCGAGATTTGCGAGTGCCAGAAGCGCCGGTCTTTTTTCTTATTAACTTGCGTATAATTATTATTATTAGCCGTACTTGCATCCACTAGAAAATACCTTGGAGCCTCGTTAGAACGACGTCGGTTACAACGAAATCCGATTAAATCGAGGGACGTTATTATAGGCAACGATGTACGTGACTGTGCTTAATTAACGAAAAACGCTGGTAGACATAAATGTTAGACGTTAGAAGTATTATTATTATTATTATTATTATTATTATTATTATTATTATTATTATTATTATTATTATTATTATTATTATTTAATTGTTAATTTCCGCAGCTTTACTTTCAAACAGAACAATAGAGTTCGCTTTCATAACATTGTCAGGTAGTGTGCTATTATTATTATTATTGTTATTATTATTATTATTATTATTATTATTATTATTATTATGTGCTTGATTGCGAATGGACTTAGGTCTATATTTCGATGCCGTATTTTTTACCTTTAAGTATTAAAAATACCTTCGTTACAATACTCTTGAAAAGTACTCTCTTTGCAAGTGAAATCTGAGAATTTCAAAGGTCAGTACATCTTCCCATAGGAAAAGTGAATGGAGCGCATACCAATATTCTACGATCCTGATCAATTTCGTGCAGAGAAGTGGTTCAAATTGTTTGACGTTAGTTAAGTTAAGTTAAGTTAAGCATTGATATCTTAAGGCCAAAAAATTGACGACAGTTTACAACTTCACCATAACCTGTGGCAAGACCACGAAAGAAAGGAGTAGCCAGACACTAATTATTGTCTTTTGCCAGACACTTCTTTAAATATACCTATACCTACCCATATGACATCGACATGGGCCCATTTTTTAAAAATGCAACCCGATCTATCATGGTTCGGACCCAAACCAATTTACGAAATCGAACGGGTTGCTTGACCCAACCCCAACCAACCAACCAACCGTAATACATTACAATTTCTTAAACCAGTTATTGATCGTCGAAAATTAACTCAATAAAGTTATTTTCTTAACCAACCCAACCCACCATAAACATGAAAGTTTCTGACCCAACCTAAGTTACCTAACCCATGTCCATGTCTGTTCAGACGGTGCTAAGACAAAGTGTCCGCGGACATAATGTCACGGACAAAATGTCACTGACAAAATGTCAGCGAACAAAATATAACCCTAACTCTAGCCTTAACCCTAAATCATGACATTTTGTCCGCGGACATTTAGTCCACGGACATACATTTTGTCCGGCCACGGTTCAGACAGATTACCATACCTGCAAAGTCCTTTGATTAGTTGTTTCGGAAGTTTTCCTATTTGTCTGTGAAATTGTACGGCGTTGATGCCTTTCAGTACTGCGTTGTATGTCTGCATCTGGTCGGATCCTTGGAACGGAGGACTAGAGCAATATAAGCAAAGTGAACCATCAGAAGACAGTTTGCCTCTAAATCAGTCACATGTATTGTTTATATATATATATATATATATATATATATATATATATATATGTAACGGATGCTTGATGTACATTTATGTACATTTATAATAGCATGGTCGGCGATTTCATTGCCTACTCCACACATGGGCGCCCGCACATTGGGGCAAGAGGGGGCACTTGCCCCTCCTGGAAAGTAAAAATTCCAATATTTCCCATTGAAATTTGAAAACCTTGCTAAAATATTAACCGTGACCAATGTGTTAAGATGTGTTTTGCCCCCTCTTGGAAAAATTTATGTGGCATAGCCATGACCATTACGTTTTGCCCCTTCTGGAAAAATTTCTGTGGGCGCCCATGCTACTCCAGTGGTTCTTAACCAGGGAGTACTCGTACCCCTTGGGGTACTTGAAGGACGTTGTGGCCTACTGAATAATCCGGAAATAAAGTATGTCTAAAGACTTTGACTACTGTTACTAGTTACCTGTATACTATACAAATGCTGTAGAAATTTGTGTACTAAATTAGAAATTTTAAAGAAAAAGCCCACTTTCTGGCAATTTGTAACCGACGTTTGCTGCAGTTTATAATTATTTTCACTATATTGCAAACTTTTGTCCAGGGATAAGGCACGCTGATAGGATGTATACTTCGTTCTCATATACTTGTTTCAGGGGTACCTAATCGTAACAAGGTTAAGAACCACTGGCCTACTCATAAATACTAGCATATGATCCCAGACCTCTCCCCCACCAAAACTCATATCTTGGGCTTGAATTGAGAAGTCCGAACTCTAAAAATTTCATTATACAGAGGGCTCCACTTGATTCCGAGGGTGGAATCAGATTTCCAAAACGGGTGGAACTGTAGTGAAGGCCATCGGTAACTATATATCGTGTAATATATTAGAGTGGATTTTCCACGAATTGTATATTAAATATTTATAAGAATGCATCAGGGGCGTAGCCAGAAATAGGGGGTATAATGTGATTTGGGGGTGGTATAAATCTTTAAAAACTTTGAAAATCTTATAGAACACAATAACATTTTTAAGGTAGTCTGATTTAGGGGTATATATATATCGATATATATATATATATACCGATATACCCCCTCCTGTCGCTACGCACCTGGAACGCATGGCCCTGAGTCGTATTAAATATTCATATTACTGCATACGATAAGAATTATAGATTATTCTGTGCATATAACCTTCCTGTCAGGAGTTCATAGATGAGGATTCCTAGAGACCAAAGGTCAGCGGAATGGTCGTGACCTCTGTTCATGATGATTTCTGGGGCAACGTACTCTGGGGTTCCGCAGAACGTCCACGTCTTTATCCCAATTTTGATTTTCTTGGCAAAACCGAAATCCACCTGAAAGGATATACAGTATATATACACACACACACACACATATATATATATATATATATATATATATATATGTTTGTTTGTGTTGTGTGAGTGTAATGTGTATATATGTGTATATATATATAAGCTAGAATTAGTAAATTTACCTTCATATAATTATATATATATGATTATATATATATATATATATTTGTTTGTTTGTTTGTTTAAAGGGAGTGTATATATATATATAAGCTAGAATTAGTAAATTTGCCTTCATATAATTATATTATTATTATATATTATTATACAACGTAAAGATTTATGTGGCAACTAATACAGTGACTGCATGTGGACACATTACAAATTATAAATTACAATAGCTCGTGAAATAGCCAAGTTTTAAGATTCTTCTTGAATATATATGATTATATATTATATATATATTTGTTTGTTTGTTTGTTTGTGAGTGTATATATATATAAGCTAGAATTAGTAAATTTGCCTTCATATAATTATATATATATGATTATATATATTATATATATATTTGTTTGTTTGTTTGTTTGTTTGTGCAGTGTATATATATATATATATATATAAGCTAGAATTAGTAAATTTTGCCTTCATATAATTATATATATATGATTATATATATTATATATATATTTGTTTGTTTGTTTGTTTGTTTGTGCGAGAGTGTATATATATATATATAAGCTAGAATTAGTAAATTTGCCTTCATATAATTATATATATATATGATTATATATATTATATATATATTTGTTTGTTTGTTTGTTTGTGTATAGTGTATATATATATAAGCTAGAATTAGTAAATTTGCCTTCATATAATTATATATATATGATTATATATATTATATATATATTTGTTTGTTTTTGTTTGTTTGTAGTGAGTGTATATATATATAAGCTAGAATTAGTAAATTTGCCTTCATATAATTATATATATATGATTATATATATTATATATATATATTTGTTTGTTTGTTTGTTTGTTTGTGCGAGTGTATATATATATATATAAGCTAGAATTAGTAAATTTGCCTTCTAAGCATGTCTAAATACTAAGCTGACGCTGATGCCTTTCTCTGTGTCTCTGTCTCTATATGTCTCTGCCAGAGATGCCCATGGGTTGGGTTAACCCATGGGTTGGGTTGGGTTGGGTCAGACTTTTCCATATTAATGGTGGGTTGGGTTGGGTTGAGTCAGAAAATAAGTCATGGTTTAAGAAATTGTAATGTATTACAGTGGGTTGGGTTGGGTTAAGTAAACCTATTACCGACATGGGTTGGGTTGGGTTGGAGATTTGATGGGTTGGATTGGAATGGGTTATAACAAATGGACCCGTGGACATATCTGGTCTCTGACTGACTGTCTCCGTATCTCTGCCTGACTGTCTCCGTGTCTCTCTGCCTGTCTGTATGCAGTGTTTTATACAAGCCGAATAGGAGGAATAATCCCACCCCTCCCCCAAATCCCAGCATCTACACAAATTTTGCACAGAACTGTGTTTCTTCTTCTCCAACCAATCAATTCCCACCAAAGCCTGGAGTCTGGATAAAACACTGTCAGTATGTATCCGTCTGTCTGCCTGTCTCTCTGTATCTGTATCTGCCTCTTTCTCTGTCTCTTTCTGTCTCTGTTTCTATCTGTCTATCTTCTCTTCTCTCTCTCTCTCTCTCTCTCTCTCTCTCTCTCTCTCTCTCTCTCTCTCTCTCTCTATGAACACTTATGGGAAATCTGATACAATAATTTGATGTCGTATACAGTTTGCGTTGGCGAATAGTTCGAAGAAAATTTGAAAAGAATTCGATATTTCTCAAAAATACTCGTCAAAGATCTTAAGCAAGAGTCTCATTATAAAACGCTTTGGTTTTGTTTGATTGCATTTCTTAGAAAAATTGAGCGGAGCAGAAATTCTCGAACATTCGGAATTACAGGTACAGGTAGATTAGATTTATGCCACACGTTGTGCATAACAGAATTCAATTATAATAATTACTAAGAGACGAAGTAGATTATCACTAGAGCAGCGAATTTTGCTATCGGATATTGGACATGCGATCCGAGAAAGATGAAAACTATATCCTCGGATAATTCCCTCCAATTGTGGGCTCTTCTCCTATTAGCCGAAAACATCTGTGTCCAATTGGTTGACTTAGAACTTGAAAACGCTTTGGAGAGTTTTTCAACCCCAGGTCTACGCAAAATCATTTCTTAGAAGGAGATTACGCAAATCTACTTTAATCTTCCTATGAACACTTACAAAATTCCAAGTCATTACCGTAATACTTATTTTCACAGTCGTCGTCATCTCCTCCGCCCCTCTCTGAGAGTATCATCATCGTCATCATCATTATTTTTCAATGATAAAATGTTTTGTCAAATAACCTATTTTTCAAATATTTTTAGGTTTACAAAGTATCATCAGTTTGAAATCCAGAATCACGGAAGGAAATTCTTAAAATTGTGAGATATGTTGAATTACTACTACTACTACTACTACTACTACTACTACTACTACTACTACTACTACTACTACTACTACTACTACTACTACTGCTACTGCTACTACTACTACTGCTACTGCTGCTGCTGCTGCTGCTGCTGCTGCCACTGCTGCCACTGCACTGCTGCTGCTGCTGCTGCTGCTGCTGCTGCTGCTGCTGCTGCTGCTGCTGCTGCTGCCACTGCTGCTGCCACCACCTGCTGCCACCACCACTGCACCACCACCACTGCCACCACTGCCACTGCTGCTGCTGCTGCTGCTGCCACTGCTGCCACTGCACCACCACCACCACCACTGCTGCACCACCACCACTACTGCTGCTTACTACTACTATTACTACTACTAATACAACAACAACAACTACTACTACTATTACCACTAATACTACTACTACTACTACAGTATGCCTACTACTACTGCTGCTACTACTACTGCTGCTACTACTATTACTACTACAACTAGAACTGCAACTACTTCTACAACTACTACAGTCAGAGTGGTAAGCAGCAAAATAGAATATCATCATCATCGTCGTCGTCGTCGTCGTCGTCATTAATCTTACCAGTTTCATATAACCATGATTGTCTAGGATCATATTTTCCGGCTTAAGGTCTCTGTAGATGACGCCTCTGCTGTGGAGGTATCGGAGCGCCTCTATCGTACAACCAGCGTAGAATCTGGCTCCATTGTCATCAAAGGAGCCTCTACAGACATCGACAAAAGCTCTTTATAATTAGGGTCTTAACCTGGTCTAAGTAATAATACGATGTAAGTAATAATCATCTTTATTCGTGACAAGCAGTGGCGTCGCCAGGAATTTTTGGTTGGGGGGGGGGCAAAAGGGGTCTGGCGTGTCAGATTCCTTACCCCCTCTACCCCCCTTCACAAAAAACTTTCTCACCGGATTTGCGCGAATCTGGTAGGTGGTCTGGGGGAGGTTTGGGGGGGCAGTTGCCCCTATTTGCCCCCCCGTGGCGACGCTAATGGTGACAAGCACAGGATAAAAAAGTAGTACACAACCAGTAGTACACAACCAAGGAAAACACAAATCAGCTGAACAAAACTAAATAAATAAAAATAATAATAATAATAAAATAAATAATAGTAATAATAATAAGTAATACGAATGCACTATGAACCAGACTAGAAACAATAATTCTATCCCAGGATAAACTGCAGGTTTAGATTGGCAAACTTTGAGTAGCTTTGCTAATTAAGTTCACGAGGAACTCAACTCTACGTATATTGTTCATACGCATCGTAACATAATTACATTTTCCAAGAGGAAATTTCTCTCCAAAACCACAAAATCCCCCCTCCCCCAAATCCCAGCACTGACACTAATTGATTAATCGGAGAGAGTGACATGCATTGAAAGCTCAAGTGACCACAACCATCTGACATGGATTAACCGTGCCACTGCACGGTTGTGCTTCTCAACCTGTGGTCCGCGGACCGGTGCCGGCCCGCAAGCCCCTCTTTGTCTGTCCGTAACGTGAGTCGAGAATAGTGAGAAAAAATTATCGTTGCCGGTCGGTAAATACTAATTTTTTATCCTTTTGTTCGCTTGGACATCGGAGGTCCGTTGCGCTGATGTCGTGTTATCTAGATTGGGTAGAGTAATGTGGCGTTCTTCCAGAATCAGCAAGAAATCTTAATCATACTTATTCACTATTTAGTTTCCAGTTAAATGGCGAAAATTTATATACAGGGTGGCTCAAAAAACCGGACTAGTCACATTTAGGTTTGCATTTAATATAGTCCGGTTTTTTGCGCCACCCTATATGTATATATATATATATATACTGATATCAGTGCATTCCGTATCATTTGCGTTTTTCCAACACGCTCAACGCTATAGTACCTTCAGTGTGTATTGAGACAATGTTTCATGCAGGCCTGATAAGAGGAAATTTCACCCCAAAACCACAAAATCCCCCTCCCCTAATCCCAGCACTGACACTAAGTTTTGCATTGAACTGTGTATCTTCCCTTTCCGCCAATTCAATTACCCCCTCCCCCCAAGGCCTGGTGTCTGGAAAAGCACTGTATTTCGGTCACGTGACAATCGAAATGCCTAGCTCGTTTATTGTTTATTCATATCAACAACACAGACTGTAGCAACCGCGATACGACAGAGAGATTAATCAATCCAAACTCACTTATTTCTCAATAAAGACCAGACTTCGCCGCCCAAACAGGCTTCCGTTAGCATGTACAGGTATCTGCCGTCTTTGAACGTTCTGTAAAGTCTGAAATATAATTACATTTTCCAAATACAGCATGAGTTTAGCTACGAAATCTCATTTAGTAATGCACAGAGCACTGCCAAAAATTTCAATGCTAAAGGTCCTGTCCTGTGCTGTTTTCCAAGGCGCTATAGAAATCCAAGAGATTTTATTTTATTTTACTTTACTTTACTATCTAGCTTTGTGGCGGTGTCTTAATCTTTTAGCTTCACATACAGCTTGGTTTCCTATGTACATGGGCAGTATTTATTATAAATCGTTTTCTAATCAATCCTGAATACTTCTTTCCTATACTGTAGAAAGTTATCTATACCTTTTCGAAAGTCCCCCTCGAACAATGAGGCCCGGAATAACCCGGGGGTCATGGAGACTGTAGCCCCCTGCCCCGACCCAACAGCGCCCCCAACGAAAAGATGAAAATTGTTAACACTGCTGATCTGCTGTATCCTATCAAGTCGGGGATATTTTACCCCCCCCCTCTTAACACCCGCAAACACCCCAATTTGAGACCGACACCCACCCCCATTTCAGCTATGGGATGACCTTGTTTTGCTTGTCAGACTTTCTGGCAGGGGACCACCAGCAGAATTTACCGACACCCCCGGCCCCAAATAGATAATCCTACAAATAACTCTGCATCAAGTATAACACATTGGAGTAAGGTAGACATACATACATAGTACATACATGCATGCATGCGTACACCCGTTCTTACCTTGCAATGAAATCGCATTTCGATTCCAACAAGATCGTTTTCTCGTTGAGAACGTGTTCTTCCTGTTTCAATTGCTTTATGACGCTCTTTTTCATGGTTTTCAGAGCATACGTTCTATTCGTGGTGTCGCCCTTGATCTGAACCTGAAATCAAATCCACAGCAAGAACAATAACACACGGACAACTGTTCAGAACTGTGAACCTATATGCAGAGATGTCCGTGGGTTGGGTTAACCCATGAGTTGGGTTGGATTGGATTGGGCCAGATTGTTTTACATTAACGGTGGATTGGGTTGGGTTGGGTTGGGTCAGAAAATGAATCATGGTTTAAGAGATTGTAATGTATTACGGTGGGTTGGGTTATTACCGGCATGGGTTGGGTTAGGTTGGGTTGGAGATTTGATGGGATGGGTTGGATTGGGTTCTAAAAATGAACCCATGGACATTCTCCTCGTTCGTTGAAACAGTCTGTCATGAGACTACCAAAGTGATTTTTAAGAAAATTTTCATAATTTTATTAATTCATATTCTCGTCCTCCTGCATTCTTCGTTTTTCGCGAAACTTTTTGAGCCACTCAAATCTGTTTAGAGTTTTTAATTTCTGATTAAATTTGCTTCGACGATATAATTTCTAAACACTTCTCACGAAAAAAATATAAAAGGGTTTCGGCAAACAAGGGCTATGGCAAAACAGAAATGGTGAACTAATCTATATGTGTTACAAAAATTTACTATACAAATAATGAAAGTCCGGTACTCGAACCAGTGGCGGCTCCACCGGGGCAAAATAGGGAAGGGACACTTGTTGAAAGGGGAGGGGTCAAGATAAATTGACGTCAACAATTTATTACAATAAATTTGGGGCTGATAAGTGCCTGGCCCACCAGTGCCCTCTGTTGGGACCTATACTTAACGCTACATACATTAAACAACAAATGGTTGGCCCCCATGATTAGCAGTTGCCACCCCAACGCACCCTCCACTTGCCAAATCCTGGAGCAGCCACTGACTCGAACGAGCGTTAAGTTATGCGCTAATCTCCGTGTACTGTGGGGGCTGTCCATTAATTACGTCAACAAAATAGGGGAAGGGTTTGAAAAAGTTTGACACTTGTTGAAAGGGGAGGGGTCAAGATAAATTGACGTCACCAATTTCTTTTTTACAATAAATTTAAAAATCAAAAAATTAATTTTTGTAATTATGTTTTAGCATAAAAGCCAGCCGTATAAAATATTTTTAGCTTGTAGGGAGGTTTTGACATAATTTCATTAGGAAGATCACTGAAAGTTTGACAGTTGTTGACAAATGGAGGCTAAAATTGCCTAAATTTTTTTACATAATTAATGGGCGGCCCCTTTTAGGTGGGTTCAAAGCTTGTGACAATTTTCGGGGGTCACCGAAAGTTTAACAGTTGTTGACCAGGGGAAGAGTCAAAAATTTCACCCTTCTATTTTCTGGAGCAGCGACGCAGGTGAGAGTAGCTTGCCGATTTTTTCTCTACACCCGCGTTTTACCTTCGCAGTTTAACGCTGCTACTAATTTATCGACGATGAACAATAAGCGACGAACGGCTTGGTTGGCTGCCGGGGCAACGACTCGTTCCAGGGATGGTCATCCATCCAAGTACCAGCCGCGCTCAACGTTGCTTAACTTCGACCGGTCGCTCAACGTAAAGTAGACTTAGGCCGATTCACATTCATTTTATTAAACTTGAAGTGGTATAATACGACCTCGAGACCTTCGAGACCTCGTAGGCTATTAGTGTAAAGCGCTCTAGCATTTGACTCTTCGTTCATGTTTTCAGGGCCGCCGAGAGAAATTCCGGGCCCCGGAAGAAAAAAAAATTTGCGGGCCCTGAAGAAAAAATTATCAAGTCTCCGAAAAAACCTGACAAGCAAAAAACCTTATAAACTCTCCAAAAACAGCCTGACAGGCAAAAAACCCTTATCGTCACCGGAGGTAGTCCCCTGAAAACTCCATGGGCCCCGGTACAATGTACCGGCTGCACCCCCTCTCCTCAGGCCTGCATGTTTTTGCACTAGGCCTATATAAATTGACTTGCTAACCTAACCTGACAAGAAAAGCGAATTGGTAGAAAATTTCCAATTTAAATGTCTAACTTTTCAACATTTTCAAAGTGTTATTCGGCTTTTGACAGAAAGAATTACTATTAGCTGCTATTCGAAAGCTTCAATTGCAGACTCTTTGTCTTTCTATTTTCTGGAGGCTTACAATTGAGGTTTGCGGAAAATGTCGATGCTTGAGACAATAATTTACCATCGGCCTCTAGCGAACGTTCCTTTGACAACATCAGGCTGTACTTCGGCTGCAAAAAGTAATTCGTCCGACATTTATGAAGCGCCATAAGTAGCTAAATGGAAAATTGATCGCAGAAATGGATGTCGGAACTTAAAATAAATGGTTGTGTTTCTGTACCAATTGGACTCGACTGAATCCTCCGACGCCGAGTGTGGCGATTATGTTGAGATCCGTTATGCACATCGTCTCCACCGTAGAATGTCTCACTTTCCTACAAAGCAAGCACCACGCCCACCAATTAAGTTATTTTATAATAATAATAATAATAATAGGCCTAATAATAATAATAATAGGCCTAATAATAATAGGCCTAATAATAATAATAATAATAGGATAATAGGCATAATAATAATAATAATAATAATAATAATAATAATAATAATAATAATAATAATAATAATAATGCTGATAATGCCAATGTACATAATAATGTCAATAATGATAATAGTATTCATACTAGGCCTACTATTACTACCATTACTGCTAAAACTACTACTCAGTGGCGTAGCCAAAGGGGCTTGGGGTTAAACCCCCCTTGGCCGCCGAAAAAACATTTTTAATGAGTTTCCATGCATTTTTTATTTTTTGACGCGTCTTTGGGGGTTAAACCTCCTGGCTATAGACGGTAAAGGTTTAAGTAAGAGGCGATGACCTTGTTTTGCTCATCAGCTAAAAAAGTAGAGGTGATAACGTTTTTTTGCTTGTCAGGATTTTTCCAAAGTTGGTCACGGTCAAAACCAAAAACCAACCCCCTTCCAAAAATCTTGGCTATGCCACTGCTACTACTACTACTACTACTACTACTACTACTACTACTACGATTACTACTACTGCAATTACTACAAATACTAATAATAATTACAAAAATAAAGTAATGCACTTTCTTTGTGCTAGTTCTAATACTGAAAAGGTATCAATTGATGTTGCTCGAAATCCATGCAGCATAAGAACAGGGCATTTTCAGAGATCAGTCAGAGTGGGAAAGAGTGAGAAAGGTCAGCTGGAAGGGGCGTGTTTCAGAGATGTCCATGGGTTGGGTTAACCCATAGGTTGGGTTGGGATGGGTTGGGTTGGATTAGACTTTCCATATTAATGGTTGGTTGGGTTGGGTCAGAAAACTTAAGAAACTGTAGGCTAATGTATTACAGTGGGTTGGGTTGGGTCAAGTAAACCTATTATCGGCTTGGGTTGGGTTGTGTTGGAGATTGATGGGTTGGGTTGGATTTGGTTCTAAAAAATGGACATCTCTGGCGTGTTTTACGTCTAGATTTGAAGATATTCGGAGCGCTTGACGATCTAACAGACGAAGAAAAGAGTTACCAAGCTTTAAGCGCTTTTGATTTTGAACTTTATTCATGTGTACTGCGCTATATAAGTCGGATTGTATAATAATAATAATAATAATAATAATAATAATAATAATAATAATAATAATAATAATTTATATAAAAATGACTCCAATGTTATTACAGTAAAACATAATATGGAAGTGATAACGTTGTCTTAAGTGTCAAGTGTTCATACTTACGACACTCTCCTGGTTTCTTCTCTTGAAGCTCTACGACCGTCCTCGATTCTTTTGGCAAAGGTCTGATACTCTCTAAAAGAAAAAGCCTGCATTAACGCTCTTGGCAACTGCCTTAGTGTCTAAACGTCTTGATTATTGCAATTCCATCTCAGCTCCAGGTGGCGTAAAAACCAATTGGACCTGCCTTAGGACATCATCATATCATCATCATCATCATCATCATCGTCATCATCATCATCATTTAGGTGACTTACTGACGACTAATTGTTTGTAAGGAATGCAACGGGAAACCACGCCTCACGCATCTCATCCCCTATTGGCGTACAAACCAAATGGACCTACATTAGGACATCATCATCATCATCATCATCATCATCATCATCATCATCATCATCATCATCATCATCATCATCGTCATCATCATCATCATCATCATCATCATCACCATCATCACCATCATCATCATCATCGTCGTCGTCGTCATCATCATTTAGATGACTTACTGACGATCCAAGACAAAGCAGTCGACGCCTTCTTGATTGGAGGCAATGAAATTCGAACTACGAACTTCTTCACTGAAAATCAGATACGGACTTAATGTCTTAGAATCAACGCACAAAGTTAAATCCAAGCACGGTTAGAAACGCAAGGACTGCGAGCATTTACTGTTATGGTCCAGCAGAAATATTGCACTGAATGGACATGGTACACTCCAAGAACACTCAAGTGTTCGTATAATTAATTGCTTTTTCGGAAAAAACATTTTCAAATACGCATTATTATATGTAGGCCTAAGCGTTTATTATAAAGTCTCTGCGGCTATCATAAGAGAACCCGACACGGCCACGTTTGGTCCACCATTGGGGTATATATTGTTATATATATTATATAATATGATTTTTATATATGTCATATATATGTATATATATATATGCTTTGTATACTGTATTATATATATACTGATTTTGGGGCCACCATTTTGGGGATTTTTGCCACCATCGCTAAGCCTCTGTTTTCAACTTCAGACGACAGTGCGCCGATGCGCATTATTATAACGGCGCTATAGAAGTTCGATTCGATGATCGTTGCGCCTTACTTACTAGGTTTAAATATAATATAATTCAGCTTGTTTCGTTTCATATTTGCAAGTGGTGCAACCATGCAGGATTCCAGAATAGGGGCGCGTCGACATTTTCCGAGCAGAAGTCTTGACAAGTAAAAAAGGCCAATAGGTCATCGTTTCAAACCCTTTGACGTTCCCTGATTTCATGCTACATCTCCCCTCCCCACTAAACCGGTTTGACGCGAATCTCACGACCCGTACCGGTCCGAATATGGGTCGTACCAGTGCCCTCCCATCCTCCAGAGGCGTAGCTAGGGGCGGGGAGTACATATGTCCCAAAGCTCCGAGGTGGAGGGACGCCAAAATCGGGTTTAGGTAGCAAAAAAAGTAAAAAGAAGCATCAATATACAGGATGGCGCAAAAAACGGACTATATTAAATGCAAACCTAAATGTGACTAGTCCGGTTTTTTGCGCCACCCTGTAGTGGTGACGACCTTCTTTTTTGTCTTTTCGGGGTTTTCATATATAGTCGACGGGGGAGGCGCCATCAGGATGATATGCCCTCTGGCGCTGAACACCCTGGATACACCCCTCCTCCATGGCTACGCCTACGATATTTGCTGTCTTTGAATTGTTTTTGCAGAATGCGAATTAGAAAGAGCAGTCTAAACCCAGTCTTACCCCCAGTGTTTTAACCAGACTCCAGGCCTTTGGGGGAAATTGAGGCTTTCGGGGGGAAAATCGACTTGGTTGGAAGGGAAAAGACACAGTTCAATGCAAAATTTGTGTAAGTGATGGGATTTTGGGGGGAAAATTTTGAGGTTGGGGGGAATCTTCCCTCCTAACAGGCCTGTATAAAACATTGCTCACCCCTCAAGCGCCTTTTCTCCGAACCAGTCTCCTGGTCCCAATGTTCTGATCGTTTCCTCTGTTCCGTTTGCCTGGCGTCGAACTTCTTTAACCTGAAAACAATAATTCATAGGCGAGCTATTATTTATTTAAAGTTGAAAGTTAAGATTTATGTGGTAAATTGTCCTAGGATGACTGCTTGAACACATTACATACTTCATGAATAATAAAGGGCAAGATTTAACAAAATCGTGGCCGGGCAAAATGTCACGGACAAAATGTCATGGGGACAAAATGTCAGCGGAGAAATTGTCACGGTTTAGGGTTAGAGTAAGAGCTAGGGCCGCATTCTGTCCGTGGCATTGTGTCCGCGGACATTTTGTACTAGCACCAACAGAATAGCTGATCTCGAAAAGCCAAGTCTTCAGTCGCTTAAATATTTCCAGAGAAGGTGATGTTTGAACACTGATATGGAGACGATTCCAGGCTTTCGCTGCGGTAACCGGAAAGGCGCGGTCGCCGGCATTATATCGTGATATTCCATAGATCTTGGTAAAGGGGGAGAGGTGGAGTAGCGGTAGAATTATTCTTGACACGCAACCAGAGGATAGTGGGCTCGAATCTAACCCTAGCCACTGCGTAGGGTCCCTGTGCAAGTCATTAACCCTTGACTTGCTCCACACATACGATTCTTCACTTCATGAATGACTTAACATGCATTAGCAACCATGCAATAATAATAATAATATAATAATAATAATAATAATAATAATAATAATAATAATAATAATAATAATAGTAATCTATAATATTAAGATCCTTATCTGTATGTCTCTCTGTCTGTTACCTTCAAGCGTTCTGATTGGTTGACTATTGGTAGACGGTTTAGACCGTTTAGTCCTTACGTCGCGATGCGTTGGTGGGCGAGCGTTGACTATTGGTAGACCGTTTAGTTTTACGTCGCGATGCGTTGGTGGGCGAGCGTTGACTATTGGTAGACCGTTTAGTCCTTACGTCGCGATGAGTTGGTGGACGATGTTCGAAGACGACGTTGCTATTGGTAACCAAACGGTTTAGTCGAAGAAGCGTTTGACGAAGTGTACGTTCAATTGTTCATTGCAACGTCATAATGTGTACAACGTCGCGATGCGTTGATGAGCGTAGCTCGAGGAAGTTGCGCAATTTTAACGTACACAAAAAATACGTGTGCAGCGTCACAAATGGTCACAGTTGCGTGATTTTAACGTACATAGGCCTAATTATTACGTGGCGCAGAGCTTGGCTAGGTGGCGTATGTACTTCATTGAAATGTTGTTCAGCATGAATTCAATGATTGGGTATTAGGTATAGGTATTGGATTAGTATTTATCCTGCACTGCGAGCGAAGCGAGCGCGAGCGAAGCGAGCATCTTTCTAGTAATCTTAAAGTTCGTAAAAGTTCAATAAAGTTAAATAAACAATAAAGTTCGGACACGTCCATAAAAGTTCGAAATTCCAATTTAGTCCACGTCAGATGACTCAGTTTCAGAAGACCAATCGATGTATTCATCGGCATAGCAGATGTTTTCGATTCTCTCCACCAGTCGTAAGTTACAATGCACTTTGACAATCTTCTCAACTGTCTTATTGGCCGATTTATCTCACACGACCCGGTTTTGCAGTGGTTATTCGAATTGAACTTCAATAACTTTGAAGCCTTATCCAGTGTTTTATCCAGACTCCAGGCCTTTCGGGGAAAAATTGAGGTTTTCGGAGGGAAAATCGACTTGGTTGGAGGGGAAAAGGCACAGTTCAATTCAAAATTTGTGTAAGTGCTGGGATTGGGGGGGATTTTTGAGGTTTGGTGGGGAAAATCTTTCCTCCTAACAGGCCTGTATAAAACACTGGCCTTATCAATAAAGCTCAAAAAGTTTAAACAATAATAAAGTGTTCAAAACGCTTGAACGTCACCAACTATGACTTAGGTCTAACTAACCCTTCCACTGGCGATTATGTAGAAAGTGTCTCCTCTGGCTCCTTGTCGAATAATGTGTTGACCATTCTCGTAATGTGTCTGAATAGAAAAATAAGAGAAAATGTACGGACATGGTATAGACAACTGGCTGTGAAATTGACTCCTACGGAAGGCGAAAGAGAATCGAACAGGACCAAGTAAGATAATAATATTTCTAAACTGAAAGTCTTTTTCAAACCGTTTTCTAAACTATAAATGGTTTATATTATTTTTAAGAAGATTGACCATAGTGCAAGATTCGGTTTTCTTTTTTGTCTAACCGCCCGGAATTTCTAATATAGGTTACAGCAAAGGTAAAGGTTGGTCCCGTACTCGAGTCCGATCGTTGGGTTCCGGCGCTTATCTTCGGCCTTAGGCAATAAGCGACGTAGGTGGTATAAGCCATTAATCTGGGGTAGGTTGCCATTACTTTCCCCAGACCCTCGTTTTACCTTTGCAGCTTAACGCTGCTCCTCATTTTACCACCGCCTTCTGGCGAGTAAGGCTGAGTCGACCATATGGCTATTGCGGGGATCGAACCCGCGACCTTCTGCTCCATTGTCCAACGCTGTTACCACTCTGCTAACTTCCAGCCCGATATACAGTAGAACTTCTGTATAACGTACTTATCGGGTCTATACACTTTAGTACGCCATATCCGAGGCACGTTGTATCCAATCCAATATCATCCAATGTGGTATACAGCGCAGCCAGTGGCGCAGCAACATGCTCGGGGGCCCTTGGCGAAAAAAAGGGCAGGGGGCCCTTTCCAGAGACGATCTGACAAGTTTGAGAAATTGTTGACGATCTTTTTTTTGCTTCTCCGTCTTTTGATCTCAACTTCTTTACCACTGACGACGAAGTTTGCGAAAACGTTGACGGCCTTTTTTTTGCTTGTTCGGTCTTTCGAATCGAGTTTCGATCTGACAACCAGTGGCGTCGCCAGGAATTTTTGGTGGGGGGGCAAAACGGGGCTGGCGTGTCAGATTTCTTACCCACCCCCACCCCACCCCACAGAAAAACTTTCTCAGCCGGATTTGCGCGAATCTAGTAGGTGGTCTAGGGCAGGTTGGGGGGCAGTTGCCCCCATGGTGACGCTAATGCTGACAACTTTACAACTTTGCGAGAGAAAAAATTTGTACATGGGGTCGGGGGCCCTTTGCAGGTCGGGGGCCCTTGGCATTTGGCCAGGTTGTCCATGTGGCTGCTACGCCACTGAAAGCAGGACACGGGACTGTACATTGCGGTACGTTATAACCGAGGATACTTTATAACCGAGTACGTTATAACAAAGTTTTATTGTAGATGAACATAAGACATTGCAACATGAATTTAGCGAAACAAGTTTGATTCAATTCTATGTTCTTCCACGTTAGATATCGCAACATCATTGGAATGAGCACACAGGAAGAGATACATGACTTTTCTTTTGTATGAAAATAACAATCTCTTTGCTTCAAAACCAAAGCTTTATATATGCTTAAATTCAATTTGAAAATAACTAGCCTACTAATGGATAGATCTATATAGCAAGAACCACATGCATTGGCTGTATCCCCACCGTCTATGCCTAATTCTGTGGTGGAAGATTGGCAGAGTGGGTTACGCGATGGAGCGATAGGCTGACGGAGCGGGTTCGCGCCCCAGTAGCGCCCCTGGTGGCTTTCATACGGGCAGTAATGCCTCCTAAGCCACTTTAAATCACGTTAATTCTGGTTCCCATGAATCATAGATATTAAAGCATGCTGTTAATAGCCTACTTCTTCTATGATATCCCCGATTTGGTTGAGCATCTCTTCAGAATGAGCTTTGAACCGTGGAACGCTGAAACGAAAATTAATCAACAGGCTAAAGTTACGACAACAAAAGCTGCAAAGACTGACGGAAAGAATGTCGTAATCGGAACATTATTTATCCTGTTATATTTTTACATTCGACTTATTTCAAAACAATTCACAAATTTGCTAATTTTCAAGCAAATTTTTCAGAAAAAACTCCTTTCGTACAAATCTTTAGTTTTTTTGCAATGACTTCTTGTGTCAGTCTAAATTAGGAATGAGCCTAAATTATTAATTTACATTGTATGTACTAAAATATATACTAGCGCTCAGTATTCTGGATTGTTACTAAATGTATGCGCGGTGCGCGGTGGAGCAGTGGTTAGCGCACTGGTCTGCCAATCTTGAGGTCCGTGGTTCAACTCCCGGCCGCGGCAGAAAACTTTCGTTTGTTTCTTTCCCAAGCGCCCCCAGTCGACTCAGCTGTGAATGAGAACATCGGGTGTTAACTCGGTGGAAGGAAAGGCGGCGAGGGAAAGGCTGACAACCGCCCTCATTCAGCCGTTGACTATGTAACACTGAAGGTGCTAACCCTTCGGTTCTCCGACGGGTCTGCGATGGCCTGTGGAGTGTACCTTACTAAATGTATGTACGTATGTTGTTAGTTGAGTTGAAATAAACAAATTTCAATAAATTTCAATCGATAAATCTAAATACTCTTTTAATCAGACGTGTACTCGGCCCAGTGTTTAATCTAGACTCCTGGATTCCGGGGGAAAACTGACAAAGCCGGGGGAAATTCTGATAGGGGCCGCTGTTAGTCCATGTAGTATTCCAAAATTTCCGGGGGGGAATTTGAAATTTCCGGGGAGGAAAGGGCAATTCCGCCCCGGAAACGGTCTAGATTAAACACTGACTCGGCCAACCGGAAAAGACCAGGTCATTCCAGAGATCAGTCAGAGTGAAAGAGGGGAAAAGACTTCCCTTGTACAGGTTTGAATAGCCTTTAACTAGACGCGTGTTCGATGCATCTTACCTTTTGAGAGAGTCGACAATTCTTTTCAAACGTTTCATTTCCATGCGAACCAATAACCCATGATAAACCTTTCTTTCTATCGCCCACAGTTTGCACCCGGCTGTAGCTGCATTCAAAGGAAATCATAGCCTCATGGCGTTTTGCAATAATAGTAATAATAGTAGTACTAATAGTAATAACTGGACTTTAAGTGGTTTAGTAGTACTGTTTCTCTGGTGTTGAAAACACATAGGCCTTAAAGTGAAAAATGTTTGCGACAAGAAATTATGGCACACGATTGTAGGACATTCTCCCCTGGATATAATCCCCCCGGACATTATTCCCCTCCGGTACACCCTTTGAAATGACACAGCCGGACATAATCCCCCTTTGTTTTTTATCTATGGACTTTGACTATAATCATTACCCACACCATATAAACCAGACACTAAACACTAACCCTAAGCGATACTGGAGGCAGCCATGGCATCAGATAACCGATAAGTACCTTTTAAAATTAAGATCTATTACTTCTTTGCCGGTGGGAATATGTCCGGGGGGGATAATGTCCGGGGATAATGTCCGGGGGCATAATGTCCAGGGAGGATTATGGCCAGGGGTGAGAATGTACTTTTCATCAGTATAGAAGACCCCGAATTCAGACTTTTTTCGTCCTCGTCTGCGACTTTAATCGACACGCGGCGTTATATAAATTACCATTTTATCATTATTATAACATTAAATAATTCATTCATTCATCCTCGTTTACTTTTACCATTTGCAAAGTGTTCTCATTTTTTCATCGGGTATAGAAGACCCCCGAATATGGAGACCAGGATGGTAACTCTCCACTGCTCATTTTGCTGCTGAAAATGCTGTGTACCTTCTGCTGCTACCACTGTGCTGCTACTACTACTACTGCCACTACTGCTACTACTACTACTACTACTACTACTACTACTACTACTACTACTACTACTACTACTAATAATAATAATAATAATAATAATACTAATAATATTACTAATAACATGACACTGGAGACACTGGTTCTGGGCAGGTGCCTTTCAAAAGGAGGTTGATGAAAGCAGAGGCGTCATTTACCAAAAAAAAATGAAAATATTAATTCACTAATGTATTAATGTGCAACAAAAAACAAAAGAGGGTCCGTGGCCCCCCCCAAGGAAATGAAAATATCAATATATAATGTATTAATAACGTATTAATGTGCAAAAAAAAGAAAAACAGGGACGTCACTAAAAAAAAAAAAAAAAAAAAAAAAAAAAAAAAAAAAAAAAAAAGGTCAACTATTTTTTATATCTTTGTGAACTAAAAAAATTGACGAAAAAAAAAAAAAAAAAAGGTCGTCCTTTTTTCGAAAACTCAAACTTAGTCGGAAAAATTTCTAAAAATATAAAAAAATTTAGAAAGAAAATTTTACAAAATTTCTCGCCCCCCCCAAGAAAAGTGTGAAATGACGCCACTGGATGAAAGAAGTCAAGGAAGAAAGCTAACATTACATCCTTTCTCCTACAACGAATATCCGTGACACTCCAGAGATTTAACGCTGTCGCCTTCCGCGGAACTTTCACATAATAATAATAATAATAATAATAATAATAATAATAATAATAATAATAATAATAATAATAATAATAATAATAATAATAATAATAATACTACTACTAATACTACTAATAATACTACTACTACTAATAATAATAATAATAATAATAATAATAATAATAATAATAATAATAATAATAATAATAATAATAATAATAATAATAATGACAATAATAATAATGACAATAATAATAATGACAATAATAATGATAGGCCTAAGGCATAACCTCTTAACCCATGTATTTAAGTGTAACTCAATGTAAAATGGACGGATATATCCGGGATCCCCAGTTAAGGGATTTAGAGTGGTTCAGTAGGATCTGTCCTGTGTGAGAACCACTATGTTTCACCCATCCATCCATTCATTCCCATTATGGTCTTGCTGTGTAATCTCATTCTTTGTCCTCTTGTCCTCTGGTAGGTTTGTTCCTGTATTCTCCTTTCTTCGCCTTCTTGTCCTTGAGCTACAGATCTTTAAAATCATTAATCTGCGGATTTTCGGCCCCTGGTCTTCTTTCACCCAGGTGTTCCCAGACACAAATCTATCGGCGATTTTGACCCGATAGCGAAAATTCTAATCAACAGTAAATATTGAAATATCAGGTTTCAATTGGTTTTCTTATCGTGCGAGGAAAGCATTGGACGGGCATTTATAATTAACTAACTTTCTAGCTGTCATTGCAGGGGGTTGTCACTAGAGGTCGCGACAACTGCCACATTAATCAACAGTTATCAATAATTATATATCTAATTATCAAGTGGAGAAGGTGACTTCGTACTAAGTGTGTCAAACTCACGATAACACGCTGGCAATATATATAATATATTACATATATGTGTATATATATATGTTTTTCTATTTATATATGCGTATATATATATATATATATATAGTTATTGTGAGTCATTTGTTAAGAACGTGCAATGTCGCATGTTGAGGCTTATCAATTGTCGAGACTACGAATCAATGCTGACGGCATTTCCCCGTAGTAAGAGTGCATCAATGTCACTAATCTGTTCGACTTTGGGCTTGTATTTATAATTAATTGCCCAGACGACCTTTATTCAATGCGATCTTGAGCGGATTTAGCTACACGCTTGCTTACCTAAGCGCAATGCGATACTAGATAAGACGTATAAACGTTGCTTCGAGTTATAGACAGCGATAGAAAAAGGTTGCGAAGTGGTGACATTTTCTATGTGTCCTGTTTGCGGATTGTGTTTGGTTTTATTTTGTAGAATCAAATATAGATCTAATATCTGTGGAAGATAGACAGAAGTTGGAATAGAGGGATATATGAGTGATAGTGGTTTTCAACACAAGAAAAATCCTACTAAACCACTTAAAAACCAGCCATAATAATAATAATAATAATAATAATTTTTTTTTCAGCGAAACATATTTACATAATCTGCTATTAGTTTTTGTTATTATAATTGTTTATTATTATTATTTGGTTGAGAATTGAGTTTATTATTATTATTATCATTATTATTATTATTATTATTATTATTATTATTATTTATTATTATTATTATTATTATTATTATTATTATTATTATTATTATTATTATCATCATCATCATTTTTTGACCCAACCCAATCCACCATAAATATGGTAAAGTCTGACCCAACCCAATCGATGGGTTAACCCAACCCATGGCCATCTCTGCAATGGCATATTATATCAAACGTCACATGAATTGTAAAATACGCGTGCTTACCGTCGGCGTTGCCATAGACAGACTACATCCAGAGAGTATAATAATATTAATGTCTGTGCTTCCAGTATACAGACAGCCTAAGAGAAGCAACAAGAACTAAAGACAACACCGAACTGATAAGGAAAGCCAGAAACAGAAAGTGGAAATGCGGTCGCCGACGTAGCAATACATGGCACATGAAGAAGAAGAAGAAGAAGAAGAAAAAGAATAATAATAATAATAATAATAATAATAATAATAATAATAATAATAATAATAATAATAACTAGAAAGATTAGGTCGCTTCGCTCGCAGTGCAGGATAATCCTAAAACCCAATCATTGAATTCATGCTGCTGAACAACGTTTCAATGACGTACATACGCCACGTAGCCAAGCTCTGACGCTGCAACGTACGCTTGGTCAAACGCTTCGCGTGGCCGTTCGCTTCGCGTGGCCGTTCGCTTCCGTCGCCGTTCGCTTCGCGAGTTGCCTACACACTATGACGCTGCAACGCTTCGTCAAACGCTTCGCGTCGCCGTTCGCTTCGCGTCTTCGCGTCGCCGTTTTCGCGTCGCATTTCGCTTCGCAGCCTAAGATTCAGAACGACCAATCAGAACGCTCACCCAGCTAACCAATCTGAAGGTGAATGAGACACAGCCAACCAATCAGAACGCTCACACAGCCAACCAATCAGAATGAAGGTAATATACAGAGCAAGGATCTTAATATTATACAAAAATGCTCGCTTCGCTCGCACTCGCTTCTCTCTTCGCTCGCAGTGCAGGCTCGCTTCGTTCGAGGCAACGAATATTCCAACAAACAAATTAGGCATAAACTGCTTACAAACCTAACTTCTATAAAATTAGCCTTAAGCGAAGCGTAACCGCGTCTTTCTAACGTTTATAACCGCTGAGATATAGGTGCTATACGAAGCTCTTATTCACCATTCGGCACTGCACAAAAATGCCTCTAACTTAACTACCGTAATAATCGATGAATAATTAATCTATAAAATTATTAATCGAAGCGTAACTGCGTCTTTCTAACGTTTATAACCGCTGAGATATAGGTTTATTCCTATTTTTTGCATTTAATTTAACTAATAATCGATGAATAATTAATATTTGCAAGAAACCGGGGATAAAAATTTCAGGAATCGATAGAAACGTAAGGAATTATAAAAGGGACCTTTAAAGTTTAAAGTACTAAACGGAACATTTGAAACTCATAATGCCAATCTATTTGACGTTGCACATTGCGTCAGTTGATTTTATTAAAATCTCAAAATGCTAATCTATAGGGCATGACGTTATTTGCGTATTTAGATTTAGCTATCAAAAATCTCAAAATGCTAATCTATTTTGACGTTGCACATTTGCGTCAGATTGCGGTAATTTCCACTATGCAAAAATCTCATAATGCTAATCTATAGGGCATGACGTTGCACATTTGCGTCAGATTGCGGTAGATTTCGTAGCTATGCAAAAAATCTGAAAATGCTAATCTATAGGGCATGACGTTGCACATTTGCGTCAAATTGCGGTAGAAGGAGGAAGGGGGTATATTCAAACGTCAGCTCACCAAAGGGATGGTTGGTTGGGAGATGGATGGGGAGAGGGGTGGAAGAGGGATGGGGAGAGGGGTGGAGGAAGGAGGTTGGGAGAGGGTTGGGAGGGAAGGGGGTTGGGAAGAGGGGTGGAGGAAGGGGGTTGGGAGAGGGTTTGGGGGTTGGGAGGGGAGGGAGAGGGTTTGGGGGGGTTGGGAGGGGGAAGAGGATTGGGAGAGGGAGGGGTGGAAAGAGGGTGAGACAGGGGTGGGGAGGGGAGGGGTTTTGTTCCAGAGAGGGATGGAGAGAGGAAAGGGAATAGGGGTTTAGCTGCAATTAAGATGAACGCTCCGTTGATTAGAAAATAATAGACAAAGGTTGTCAATGGCCAGCCTATGCACAGCCAGAACAGAGGCGCAATTCGATTGTTACACAGTTTTGATTAAACAAGCAGACAATGGTTGTCAATGGCAACAGCCTCGAACAGCCCAGGACAGAGGCTAAGCATTCGACTTCGCAACGTCGATTGGTGACCAATCAGAACGCTTGAAGGTAACAGACAAACTGGACAAACAGAGCAAGAATCTTAATATTATAAATAATAATAATAATAATAATAATAATAATAATAATAATAATAATAATAATAAAGAAGAAGAAGAAGAAGAAGAAGAAGAAGAAGAAGAAGAAGAAGAAGAAGAAGAAGAAGAAGAAGAAGAAGAAGAAGAAGAAGAAGAAGAAGAAGAAGAAGAAGAAGAAGAAGAAGAAGAAGAAAGAAAAAGAAGAAGAAGAAGAAAAAAAAAGAAAAAGAAGAAGAAAGAGAAGAAGAACAAGAAGAGAAGAACAAGAAGAAAGAAGAACAAGAACAAGAACGAAGTACAAGAAGTAGAACAAGAAAAGAACAAGAGGAAGAATAAGAGAACAAGAACAAGAACAAGAACAAGAAGAAGAAGATTTTTTCAGATACCTGTGATGTGATATCTTAGCTAACCTCTGATGCTGGCTGTTCTCGTGCAGTTGTACAGAACGGCCAGTTCTCCGAATACCGTTGGTGGGCTCATGGTACGCAGCGACTTCCCGGCTTTAATGACGTCTACCTTTCCCTCTACGAAGTCACAAAGTACGCACCACACTAGGAATTCATTTCTGTAGCGCTGCCTGATATAGTAAAGGTAGACCTAATGTCCAATTAAACATATTTCATGGTAAAATAAAAAAATAAAATACAGTGTATAACATTAACCTATATCACCTGTTTTACATCTCGTGCAACGGTGCAAGTGACATTTGTAATACCCCTTAACTGTGTATTTAACTGTAACTCAATATAAAATGGACGGATATATCCGGGATCCCCCAGTTAAGGGGTTAAAAGCACCTTTGTCTTTGGCCTTCGCCATGCCCATTGCGCTATAAAAATTGTCGCAATAAAGATGATAATGATGGCGATGATGATAATGATGATGATGATGATGATAATAATAATAATAATAATAATAATAATAATAATAATAATAATAATAATAATAATAATAATAATAATAATAATAATAATAATATCCTAATAATTGTGTTTTCAACTTTTCAGTACCCTATGGCCAAATAAGAAACTTTAATATAATTTAAAAGACGAACCATTTTAGATATACAAAATAGCAATGTAGCAATGTACAATGTATTTAAGTGTATGACATGCTATAAAATTCAGATCCATTTCTATTCGAAAAATGTTTATTTCTAGTTTTTTAACGATAATAAATACTTTGGTCAGAATGGCCTACATTAATCTGACTGATCTCTGGAATTAATTTGGTCTTTTGCGAAAGACTCATGAGTCCATTAATACCTGTATTAAAACTGGCGCTATAGAAGTTAATTTATTAATATTATTAATAATATCAATATCATCAGTATATTGGTATATTATCGCTAATATTGTTATTCTCATTCTTATTTATGATTATAGATTATAATAATTATAGTCTTACGTTATGCGTATATTACATATAGCTCACTTCAGTCATCAAAACCTGTCTACCTTAAAGCACTATTAACCCCTCAGCCTCCTCGACCCACACGATCGTCATCTCATCTCACCCTTCCACACCCGCTGAATAAGTCATCCCTGAAAATTTGCAATCGTTCCTTCTCATACACCTCACCTGAACTTTGGAACTCGATCCCAGCTTCCCTCCGCAGACTTGGACACTTTCAAACAATAAAATCTGAGTCCTCATTTCCTATAATTCTCGCATTATCTCCTCAAGTCTTCAGGTCTAAGCTTAAATCCTTAATTTTTCTAAAATCATTTCCTCCATAGCTGTGACAACCTAGCCTCACTGTCCTTTGGATGTTGATTGTTGCCTGACTGATCTTTCACCTTTCCCATAGCTATTTTAAGAAAGGTTGAGCGCCTAAGAATAAGCAGCTACTGTTGTGCTGCTTCCAAACCGCTATATAAATCCACGAGATTTTACTTACTTAACCCCTTAACTGGGGATCCCGGATATATCCGTCCATTTTACATTGAGTTACAGTTAAATACACGGTTAAGGGATTAATTACTTATTTAATGTTTATGCTGATGATGATTATGATTATGTTGACGATTATTATTATTATTATTATTATTATTATTATTATTATTATTATTATTATTATTTGCCGGTACCCTCAAGAATGAATACTTCAGATCCTTCATCTCCTTCCTTAATGATCCAACTGTCTTTCTTGAATTCAACGGGACGAACCAGATCCACGATTTCTTTGATGCATGGACTTCCCAGATGCCTCAGGAAGTCGTTCTCGTAGATCGCTTGCTCGATTAACTTCTTCGAACTGAAAGCAGTTTCAAACAATTAGATTCTCTTTAATCGCTGTTAACTAAATGAAGGGTCCTATTAAGTGGCGGTTCCAAGAACTCTTGGTGGGGGGATGCAATGAATTTCTACGAAGATCCCGCCAATTGTCAAAGGAATTATATGCAAATGGTTTTGAAGAAATCTGTAGATTTGATTAATGAAATATAATGTTCAGAATTGACAATGTATAAAAGCCATTTTAGTCTGGTTGTACAAAGTCATAGTGCAATATCGAGTTTTCTATTGCTGGAAGTGAATTTGTCGACGGCATTGTCTGTGGATATGTCCATGTCTTTGTGGGTATACATCAAGGCTAATCCGTTTAGACGATCATCTTCCATTGAAGACGCATTTTGGTGGGTCGGTGGCAGGGTTGTTTCTAGGATTATAAATTGGGGGGGGTGTCGGTGAATTCTGGGGTCCCCTGCCCAGAAAAGTCTGACAAGCAAAGAAAAGGTAATCCCATAGCTGAAATTGGGGGTGTTGGGGTGCCGGTCTCAAATTGGGGGGCGTTGGGGTGTTAGAAGGGTGTAAGAATATCCTCTCTGGCTGGTGGCGAGTGGATGCATCCCCCAGTCATCCCCAAAGTGGAACCGCCTCTGGTCATATGCATCCAAATGGAGCAAAAAGTTGTTTGATTAGCAATAGATAAGCCACGGGTTTTCAAGTACTTTATCAAAAATGGACAAATTATTTGAGTGATTATAGCAAATAAATGATTTTAACGACATACAGCTATCAGTATCGTCGCTAAATTGCTTGGTGTTATCATTTCAATGCCATGGTAAAATTTCACGTGATAAATATTTATGGCCTGTCATTTGAGTGACATTAGCTTCTAGTCAATATAGTGACTGGCAGTGGTAATTTTCGTCACTGAAAATTAATATTCTGCTGTCACTACAATCGCTTGAAATTCGCGGATTTTGAACCCGTTTGCAGTGGCGGTTCCAGGATTTTGGTGGGGGATGAAATACATTCGTAGGAAGTTGATGGCGGGACGAAAATAGAAGGGAAAAATCGATAAACTTTGCCGGATAAGACTGACAAAAGGAATTTTACCCCTAATTTTTTTTACACTTTTACTTTTACCGAAAAAATAGGTTGACAGGCAAAAAGGTTATCCGCAGTTTTTCCAGTAGTTTTTCTAGACTTTAACCCCAAAATAGGTTTCACAAGCAAAAAAGTCCGGTGGGGGCTGCATCCCCACTCATCTTCCACGTGGAACCGTCACTGCCCGCTTGATCTAAAGATTAACTCAGGTGTCAAAATTAGTAACAATGGTGAAGTCAGCAGCTATACAATGCCACTTCAACACATAACTCTTCCAAGTCATTAAATTCATAAAGCAAACCCAGTTCAAATGCTTCATCGTGAAATAATAATAGGAAAATATATAGCATAAGCTTATACGCGACTAATGTGGAATTATTTATGTCTCGTGCATGCAAAGAATGAATGCAAGGCCCAGGAGCAAGATTATATTGGCTGAGGGATACCTTAGCTCAGGGTTTTCCAAATATTTCGGAACCGCGGCCCACTTCAGCGGTTTTGTAATGTTCCGCGGCCCTAATCAGCACGCAATATCAAAACAAATGTATTAGGCCATCTGGCGAACGTTGGTTGAAAAGGATCTTCTGAGTTTTGAATAAATGGCAGAACAAAAGCTCTGATTCAATTCGACTGAAAAATGTGGCAAATATATTACGCAGATTTATTCGTATTTTTGCCAAAAAAGACTAAATGAGAGAAATAAATATTGAAATTTCTTGAAAATAACATTTTAAAAATTTTGCCAGAAACATACCGTTATTACGCGTTTTAAAATTTCTATGAGTATGGCAAAATCGCTTAACCGCCAGGTCTGTAGCAATGAAGCGCAAGAGATTCCCTATTGTTAGCGGAGTTTCACAGCAAAATGGTCCGAATACGTATTCCTTGCGTTATTGCGAAATAAGATTAATTTTTGAAAGTAGGCCTTCTATAGGCCAGGGTTCCCCAAACTTTTTGGAACTGTGCGACTCATTTCAGCGGCTTTTTAAAATGTCGCGGCCCTGCAAACTTATTGTCAACTAAAATTAGATAAAAGACTAATCATTTTACTATACTGTAAGTCGTGTATGGAGATTTGCAGGCAAATAAATTTCTTAAAACCTAAGCCTACTTGCAACTTTAAAGGATTGTGACATTGTGGTATTGGTTAGAAAATGACACCTTGGACTCTAATTTCGCGCTACCCCGCGACCCGTTAGACCCTGCGATCCACTTTTGGGTCGCGACCCACAGTTTGGGAAACACTGCCTTTGCTGGTTTGATTTTCACTGTGATGCGCATTTACATTAAAAATGAAGAAATTATAAACTTATATTATTAACTCGATTTCGTTACTTTATGAACCCCCAAATGCTTTGAAATGGACATCGGGGGCTATTAGCGTTAGTCTTTCTATTTGTACATTGCTGGGCGGACTTTTAGAATTTTCACCCTAATTTCACTAAGCTAAGTTTCGGGTAACCTCGTAACAGGAACTGTTCTCCTCTGGTAAACCTTTTCACTCTCGTCATATGCTTGTCTCTGGATACTAAGCTTGTTTGCTGTTTGAACCAATGATCCTTGCATTACACACTTATTTAACATCTCTTATAAGTGACACCTTTGTAAAGCGCTCTTGACTTTAGCTCCATTTATGCTACTGCGCTATATAAATTGTCGTAGATAATAATAATAATAGGCTAATAATAATAATAATAATAATAATAATAATAATAATAATAATAATAATAATAATAATAATAATAATAATAATAATTACTTGACGTTATACAGTATTTGTTTACAAAACTATTTGAATTTCTAGTATTTGTTTTTGAAAAATCTGTATATAATTTAGGTCATTTTTAAATACGAGTGTAAAGAGATATGCAATAAAGATTCAGTTTAGTGTTCTGTTCTGTACTGGTCTTCAGTCATCCTAGTTGCGCAGTTGAGCTACACTATGTATCACATCTCTCCATGTCTGTCTCTCTTCTGTTTTCCGAATCATGTTTTGAAACGAGAGTACAGTCCATGTTGTTATGTTATCTAGCCAGGCTGTTCTCGGTCTTCCACGAGATCGTCCGCCGGATAATGTTCGTTGTAATAGTTCTTTTTCTAGACAAGAGCCTTGTTTTCTCGCGGTGTGTCCAGAATAGCATACTTTGCTTTTTTAATGTTGTCCAGCAGACTTCTTGTAACGCCTTTAATACCATTAATGTCATTAGTTCTTTTGCTGTTCATAAAATTCTTCAGTTTGTCGTAATGCGTTCAGTTCGAAGGCTTCAATTCTTCGCTCGCCCAGCATTCTGAGTAGTATAGTAGTATGTTACAACTGGCCAAACCAGAGCTAGAGTATTTGGCGCCCGGAGCAAGGTATAAATTTTCGCCCCAACAGTTTAAAACCTGGTAATGACCGTTTTTGCTTATCGGACTTTTCACGACTGCGGAGGGGTAAAATAATGCAGAAAGCGGGTGATGACCCTTTTCTATTTTCGCTTGTCATATACCGGCAACACCTTCGACGGGCGCTTAACTTGTTACAACCATGGTTTCTGACCCCCCCCTCCCCACTCCAAAGACGGCTCTGGGCCAAACTAGTGTTTCCGCAATCTTCGTGTTGTTTTGTAGATTTTGACTCTTCAACACTACTGATACTTTATTATTCTAGTCGAAGTGACAGATATTCTATTTTACTTGATAATTTATGTAGCGCTATAGCTGGCTATTATGCCAAAGACAAGAGCGTTTTACACAAGGCACTCATATACGATATACGAAATAAATGTGTTTTAAGGTTCGATAAGAACGACTCGAAGTTGGTTGCCATGGTCACCGAATCTGGAAGTGCGTTCCAAAGGAGAGGATTGCCCCGAGTCACGGATCTTTCTCCAGGCTTCACGGTCTTGGACTGAGGGGGAGCGTAGAGGTGAGATCGTTTGCTGGAACGAAGCTGTTTGCGACAGTCTGTCATCACCGGTATAGTATATTATAATGACTCCCATATAATAATAACTCCCCCTCATTATTATATACATAATAATGACTCCCCCATCATTATATATATATATATAATAACAACTCTCTCTATCTATAATATTAAAATCCTTATCTGTATGTCTCTCTGTCTGTTACCTTCAAGCGTTCTGATTGGTTGACTATTGGTAGACGGTTTAGACCGTTTAGTCCTTACGCCGCGATGCGTTGGTGGGCGAGCGTTGACTATTGGTAGACCGGTTTAGTCCTTACGTCGCGATGCGTTGGTGGACGATGTTCGAAGACGACGTTGCTATTGGTAACAATTGTTCGTAGAACCGGTTTAGTCGAGTCATTGCAGCGTCAGAGGGCTGAGCGTGCGACGACGTTGCTATTGGTAACAATTGTTCGCAGCCTGAGGTAGTTGCAACGTACATTTTAACGTACACAAAAAATACGTGTACAGCGTCACAAATGGTCACAGTTGCGTGATTTTAACGTACATAGGCCTAATTATTACGTGGCGCAGAGCTTGGCTAGGTGGCGATCATTGAAATGTTGTTCAGCATGAATTCAATGATTGGGTATTAGGTATAGGTATTGGATTAGTATTATCCTGCACTGCGAGCGAAGCGAGCGCGAGCGAAGCGAGCATCTTTCTAGTATTATAATAACTCCCTTAGTTTTTCAGAAGCCAGCTGAGATACCATGGTCTAGAGCACCAAAAGCTTTTTTATATCGAGGATTGCTCCAAATAGTGTGCTTGTGGGATTCAAAATTTGTTGTTTTGGTATCAATTAAATTCATTATTGGCATTTAAGTGGAGAAATAGGGCTGAAACCATATTGATCAGTGGATAGCATATTAAATGCATCTAAGTAGTTTAACATTCTGGTAAGCATTGCCCTTTCAGGAATTTTAGGAAAACTGGGAGATTGGAAATTGGTCTATAATTTCATATAACCATATTAGAGACATTTTTATAAATTGGGGTTATTTTTCAATTTTTAGGCCTACTTCTTCTGGGAGTTATTATAATATAGAGAGAGTTATTATTAAATATATAATAATGAGGGGGAGTCTTTATTATACATATAATAATGAGGTGTGGAGTTATTATTATATGGGAGTCATTATAATATGCTACACCGGTCTGCGTACGTGTAGTCTCTGTCGACATGATCTGCCTGTCAAAAGTCGCCTTGTGTTTCTTAGTCAGTGGCCGGGTCTAAATGTCGCCGGGTGTTCAGGGTTAAGTGTTACCGGTTCTAAGCAGATGAACCCGGAAGATGGTCCGAGAATTCTTCCTAGACCGTCAAGAAGCTGACTCGTACGCAATCGTAAATAATATTACTATGGTCGAGTGTTACAAATACTTGAGCAGAAGAACGAGGCGGTGTTTGACGGTGTCGTAAATATCTACGACTGTTATTGCTCGTTTTGTGCTATTTAGGCCAATACGATGAGGGGGCGCGGTGGAGTAGTGGTAGGATTCTTGCCGTGCAACCATGCAGAGGGTAGCGGGTTCGAAGCTGACCCTAGTCACTGCTTAGCGACCTTTGGTCAAGTTGTTCGCCCCTGACTTTCTCCACACTCACGATGATTCTTCACTTTGTGAATGACATAACGTGCGCTAGCATCAATATAATAATAATAATAATAATAATAATAATAATAATAATAATAATAATAATAATAATAAATTAAAAATAATACGTTGTTTAGTTCTACAGAACTTACTAACAGTAATGGCTCCAAGAATAATAAGAATAATAGTGGAATAAGTTGGGAATAAGAATACATTAAACAACAAATTAATGATTAGATGTTGCCCCCAACGGTTGCCAAATCCAGAACCGCCACTGCTTACTAACACTGTGTTATCTTGGGATATTTTCCCCCATTAGAATGCTCTAGTTCCTAATAACATTATTTCAAACAACTGAATATGTGTTCATGGGGAAACTTTTAGAAACCCCTAAATATTTTCTATACGCTCAACAAATGTGTTCTTTCTTTAATGTGTTATTTCTAGGCGTCTGATCCCCCAAATTGGGGTCGAAAATTTTGGGATGCTGGGTCCAACCCTCCGCCCCTTCTTTGACAAATCGATCAGTGAATATGAGACAGCAATAGTTCTATACTATAACCCTGCCTTGGTAACGCTATAGGCAATGTCGTGCAGACTGTTTCATAACAGAAGTTCAGAACTGACATGTACATGGGTTGAGTTGAGTTGAGTTGGGCCTGGAAATTTTCATGTTTTTGGTGGGTTGGATTAGAATATAAGTCTTAGTTTAAGAAATTGTAATGTATTACTGTGGTTTGGGTTGGGTCAAGTAGCCCTGTTGCTTTCGTAGGTCGGGTTGGGTCTGAATCATGAGGGGTTGGGTTGGGTTTTAAAAATGGACCCATGTCCATGACTGGTTCGGAAGACACACTATTTTACTGTTTAACTAATAAAAATAATTATTATTCATAGTGTTAACAGTTGACCTGCTAGATTTTGCGTGCGTCTTGAACAGTTCTTTGCTGAATTCCTGGTAGCCCCTGGACGCCCTGTGCCCCTGGCGAGTTATTCCGGATTCTGCGGACACTCCGGTGGTCCTGTCGCGTCTCGTCAAGCCCTGGGCGTTGCCGCCGTTCGAAGGGTCCTGCATGACCGTCTGCATCATATCCAGGCGCCCGTTCAGTCGGTCTATGTTGTCTCGCATTCGCTCCACCTGCTTCTCCAGTTCCGCTATCTTGTCGTCCTTCTGCCGAAGCAGTTTCTGTAGATCGACGGTGCTCCCCATGATGGCCTTCAAAAGCTTTGCCGATATTGCTCGCGAATCAGTTATTTTCAAAGTCGAGGTTTTCTGGGGTTCGTATAGTTCGGCCCGACAAAACCTAAAATAAAATTTACCTTAATTACAGTAGAATTTCGTTATAACGGACTCGGCTATAACCAGGACGCGATTTGTAGGGGAGAAGGAGGGAATCTTCCCCCCACTGCCCAACTGCATCCCCTCTACTGCTACATCCGCACACCACTACATCCCCCCACTGCTACATTTCCCAACAACTACATCCCCCAAGCTCGACATATGATATGATATGAAAGTTAAATTGTTAATAATGTTAATTTGTTAATAATGTTAATAACATATCCCCCACTGCTCCAGGTCACAAATCGCACCCTGGTTATAACGTATCCTAGGTTATAACGCATCGCAGCTTACGGTTCCGTGTGATGCGCTACCGCAGACATGGACATTGGTCCGTTTTTACAAAAACCCAATTCAACCCATCATGATTGAGGTCCCACCAAAGCAATAGGTTACTTGACCCGACATGACCCAACCCAACTCACCGAAATACATTGTAATTTCTTAAACCACGACTTATTTTATAACCCACTCCACCCCACCACAAACGTGGAAGTGTCTGACCCAACCCAACCCAGTCCAACCCAACCCTTGAGTGGGCTCAACCAATGTCCATGTCTGCGCTACCGTATTGGATGTAACGTACCTGGGATATAAGCGTACTAAATTTTACAAATACGCTAAGCAGGCTGCCTAGGTTATGACGAAGTTCTACTATAATCTCAAAATGGTTTAAATGAGTCAATTGTGAAACTTTCTTCTAACTTCTTTAGCGCCATTATAATAGTGCATCTGCATCAGTCGATGGTGTAATATCACGTCCGCAGTAGTTTCTGTAGTAGAAAATCCCGAGTTCGGTCCTTACTCCCTGGTTCCGGCAAAGGGGGGGGGGCAGGGAGTAAGGAATAGAATACATAGGATTCTAGTCTAGACGGTAGACCTGAAGTCTGACGGACCTGTGCTAAAAGGTGCTGATGAACGGTTTTGTGCTGATGATCTTGTTTTGCTCATCGTACTTTCCTGATTTTTCACATGGAAAATATTATATGTCTAATTTTTATTTACGCTTTTTCAAACTTCGCCGGGGACCACTAGACCCCCTCTCGCGGACCACTTTTGGTCCGCGGACCACGGTTTGAGAACCACTGACTCAGAGGCGCTAAATACCCGGTAGCTTATGGATAAACACCCAAATAAATTATTCATTCATGATGAGTGTATGTTTGGCTACAGTAGACTGATTTTAGCTCCAAGCCGGATGACAAATTTCACTTAGGTCTATGACACTTGTCACATTTTATGCGCAACGAATATGTGCGCTACAACGCTACCCTATATGTTTATAAAATCAAATGCTTTACAAAGTTCTGCTTAACTGTGCCAAAACGGCACAAAGATATCCAATGGCGTAGCCAGGATTTCCGGAAAGGGATGGTTTGGATTTTGACCAACACCAACTTTTGAAAAATCTCGACAAGCAAAAAAACCTTACCATCTCCTGATTTTTCCTGACAAGCAAAAAAGGTCCTCGCCGCTTAAACACCGTTACATTCTATATTCTATGCCCAAATGGGAGTTCACCCCAAAGTCGCGTCAAAAAATTAAAAATGCATGAAACTAATTAAGAATATTTTTCGGCAGCCAAGGAGGGTTTAACCCCAAACCCCCTTAGCTACGCCACTAAAAATATCTTTATTCATGCACTTGGTTATCTAGACTTCGTTATCGATGGTGACGATCTTACCATATACAAACCCAAAAGTTCGAAAGAAATGTCGAAACGTTTGACTGTTGCTGCTTAATCCAGCAAGGATTAAATATCCTTAAATTCTTAATAGAATTTTGCGTCTTTGATTTTTTTAGACTAACTACGACGTTGAAACAATAACAACTATTCATCGACGACTGTAGATCCTACGATCTGATCAAAACCAATTGTCCTGTGTGTCTCAATGCGTGTGTTTGGTAGAAACACAATCAGATAAAAATGACAAAGAAATTAAGAGAGATAGAGACAGACAGGCAGGCAGACAGACAAAGGCAGAGGCAGAGGCAGAGAGACAGACACAGAGACACACAGATAAACAACGAGAAAGACAGACAGATATAGAGACAGACAGACAGAGAAACACAGAGACAGACACACAGATAAACAACGAGACAGACAGATATCGAGGCAGACAGACAGGGACAGAGAGAGAGAGAGAGAGAGAGAGACAGAGACAGAGACAGAGACAGAGACAGAGACAGAGACAGAGACAGACAGAGACAGAGACAGATAGAGAGAGAGAGATCAAAGCAAAGTCTGTCACAGAGAACTACGGAAAGACGACAGGACAATTATCACACCCCTAGATACTGCAGTGTTTATTCTAGGCCTGTTTGGGGGGGGTCCCTCAAATTTTAAAATTTCCCCCGCCCACAAAAAATTGTAGTATATGTTGGTTTGGGAGATGAAAATCCCCCCCAAACGCGTGGAGAGACAAATCTTGTCCCCCCCAAACATTTCAACCCCCCCCCCAATGTCAAGGTGCTTAGAATAAACACTGATACTGCACACAGGTATCTGTTCTACCTGCATGATCAACCCTTCAGACCCACAATAAAATGTGTCTAAGTCCACGATTTAAGAGGGTCTTCTTATCGAATGCACTTTGGACGTGTGACTAATAGAACTACCGACGGCAAAATTTCGTCAGATATTAGCCACTTTGTCTCTTATCTTCCATTTGTTTAAAATTAGACCTAATATTATAGTGTCTACAAACTGACCCACGGCTTAACGGTTGTTAGGGGGTCATTACGTCTGAAGGCATGTTTCACTTTGGCCGTCTGATCACACCTTAAACTTTTAAAGGACATCCTTGAGGATATATCAATGAAATAGATACTGTGTTTTTTACTTGATAAAAAACAAATCTGTTGAAGGTTCTGTCTGTCAGTGTCTGTGATTGACAGACGCGGATTTGACAGAATGCAGATAATTTTGTGACAAAACAACGTCGAAGATCTTACAAAGGCTTCTTCAACTTCTTCAACTTCATCATCATCATCATCATCATCATCATCATCATCATCATCATCATCATCATCATCATCATCATTATAGTCATAATCATCATAATTATAATGAGGATGATGATGGTGATTACGATGATTATTACGATGATGATGATGATGATGTGATTGATGATACAGCTACAGTATGCTATAATTTGTAGCTGCAGCATTTAATAGCAACTCAATTGACACACGCTAATTTGTTAATTAAATAAGTAATGACGTCATCAAATTGAAAACATAAAAACGCTTTGTTGTAGCCGCGCAGGACGCCGGCATAGGCGCCGGCGGGATCAAAGCGCTTTGAAGTAGCCGCGCAGGACGCCGGCGGCATCAAGGCGCTTTGATGTAGCCGCGCAGGACGCCGGCATGCATAAGCGCCGGCGGCATCAAAGCGTTTTGATGTTGGCACGACACCAGATTGCCGCTAACGAGCGGTTAATTAACCGGTCTTTTTCCACCACGGTTAATCCCCCGGTCCAGTTTCAAAACCAGCGGTCTTAACAACTTTGTTTAGTTTTGACCTGGAAATGATAGCCTAATTGGGCATTTGTGCATTAGTAATAACTAATTGGTTCCATATTATCTCCATCTCCACCACATAGTGAGCACTTCTCTGTTATTGATTTACTTTCAATGATTGTTTAAATTGATTTACTTTTTTATCAATGCATTGTCTCAAAAAAGTGGTTTTACGTTACTTTTAATTTTTAAATGTTTCAGACGCTGAAATTGCGAAAATGCTGACGCTTGTCGTCGAGACAGAGCCTGACAACTTTAAAAAGCTAGGTTGGGGGGTATCCGGCGCCCTTGAGGCCAAAGTATACTGCTGGCTCCCCAGCAAGATTCCTCACCAGACTGACCCAAAAATCTAATCACTGATATTAACAATTGCTCAAAAATTTTTAGAGACAAAAAGAAAAAAGTGTTTCGTCACATTTTTGTTTTACAACTTGCATTGCACAATGCAGTCAAACTAGCCTAAAGTCTTACAGCGCCTAAGGTCCTAAGTCTTACATGCTAAAGGATGGTGGTAAAATGCGTAGACGAGCAAAAAGGATCGTCAAACAGGTATGCACGAGATGCACTAACCCCAGAGGCGTCATTTTCTTCTTTCTGCAAAAATGCTAAAATTTTATTTGTCAAATATTTAACCCAAGAAAAGTGTAAAATACGCCACCCTGTATTTGGTATTGCTGCCTCACCTCGAGATCGCTATGAGCCCGTGAGGCTTGGGAAGGACTTTGACCCCCGGTGTCCTAAGAGTTTTGTATTATGCTGAAAACGGTGTCCCGTCATTTCATTTCCTGGACCGTTAGTTGCATGTTGGACCGTTCCTATTGTTCTATCTTTTAGGTGTATGTAAACAAGTGTAGACCTACTGTATACACTATGATATATTAATCATTACACGCGTATACACAGCTACACGTGACAACGATGGTCTGTAATAACATTATAACGTCTAGGTAAACATGTCACGGTAATGTAAACATCCATATTCAATATAGTATCCATTGGACAATATCTTTAATAATTGGGATTAATATGTGGGCATAAGACGCGGGCAAGTATTCGGGAAATGCTATTCGACAAGGTCACCAGATGTCCGCCTTGTACATCATTGTTTTACCTTACAATGACGGTCCAGGAAGTGACGGTCCAGGAAGTGACAGGGAACCGCTGAAAACTCTAAGCTGATTCCTGACAATTTGAAGGGAAATTGAAGCAGAAAATGGTTCTGGTACTCATCATATGTCCTCTGTCTGTCTTTAAGACTGCAAGTCTGTCCCTGTCTGTCTTTCTCTCTCCATTCTGATGGAGAGAGATGGAGAAATGGCTCGTTAATTTAAAAGAGCAAAATCATAATTATTCATATAAAATTTGAAGGAACATAACAGATAAGTACAGTGTAACACAAGAAAGCCATTGAGAAAAAGTCCTTGAACTTACTCAAAAATTTCACTTGCCATAATTAATCTGTATGTTGCAATAACAACTAAAAATTTCACTTGCTATCAAAGCATTCCAAGTAGATGATATTTATAAACTCTTTAAACACAATGCGCTTGCAAGTCAATTGTATTTTCAGCATGGGGGAGCAAAATCTCTGCCAGTCTTCGTATTTACAGTGAAACTGCAAATACACATACATCGCTCTTGTAAAAGAACCACTCTATTTTCTAAGATCGAGCACAAAAACCTAAAACAAAGACACAAAACAAAACCAATCAATCAATCAATCAATCAATCAAGCAAGCAATCAATAAACTTCTATAGCGCCCAGGGATATTTTTACACCCCTAACACCCCCCAAATTTGGGAATGTGACAATGGCATTCATACAAAATGCATGCTAATTAGCTCCGGACACCCCCAATTTGAGGTCGACACCCCCCCACCAATTCACAATCCTAGAAATATCCCTGATAGCGCCACTATCATAATGCCCAGGGCATCAACCGATGGCACACCAATTTATTATAAGGCCGTACAGCACGGGTACTCAAACTTTTTTTCCAAGCGGTCCACATTCCCTCTAACATCGTTCGGGACGGTCCATTAGTTGCAAGTGAAGTCCTATTATTCCAGTGAACACAGTGGCATAATAGGTAACTACGGGTCCTCTTAATATATTGACTGCTAAAAGTGCACCAAGGCAACAGATAAAAATAAAAAATCCAAAAAAACAAATATAGTAATAAATTTTAGACTTTATGGCAGGGTATTGGCAATCCCCACCTGAAAAATTTTTTCAGGGTGATTAGTTCTTGAAGAGGGCCTGGGCCAGCCCCTGTCACAGAAAATTTGATTAATATTAGAAATAGACGGTGAGCTCTGGTGCATATTTTAAAGACTTTAGGCTAAATTATGATTTATTAGTGAGTGACCAATAGCTGTAATAAAGCATGAACAGTTCGAAGACAGAAACGAAAATACATCAACAAATGTTTGCAATAATGACAGTAAATGAGTAAGCAAGATAATATGTATAGTAACTGGATTTTAAGTAGTTTGGTAGGTGTTTTGTTGAAAGCCAGTGAAATTCTGGCTCAAAATTGTTCAGACACACATTCAAGAGCTGCAACGGTCCACAAGAACAAGCCTTGCGGTCCGGACGGTGGACCATGGTGCTAGGACAAAATCTCAGAGGACAAAATGTCACGGGGACAAAATGTCAGCAGACAAAATGTAACACTAACTCTAACCTTAACCCTAAACCATGACATTTTGTCCATGACATTTTGTCCCCAAGACATTTTGTCCATGGACATTTTGTCTGGCCACGTGGACTATGGGCCGCGGTTTGAGTACCCCTGCTGTACAGTAATGCAACGAACACTTCAAATGTTCATCTGAAATGTTTAAAAAATTAAAAGTTCCAAAAAACCAATGTACTACTGAAAATCTGCTTCTGATTAGCTCACTTGATAATTGTCAAAACCCTACTCAGTGTTAACGATGAAAAGTCATTTTACCGATCCATCAGATGCACTTGCGCCAACTTTGTCGCCTCGGTGGTTCCAGCAGACCTCAAAAATTCCACCAGTACCCCGGTAAGTATGGACAAGAGCACCAGTCTGTCAAATTTAAAATAAACCAAACTCGTCATTAACTAGAAACACACAGTTTCATACTGTTTCTGAATCATTTAACATAGTCAGCAAACTGCAAAAATTAAGACCAAGACACATCAAACTCAAACACACAAAAAGATGCACTCTATCAAATGCCTTTCTAAGTCCAGAAATGTCATATATTCATATACAAAAAAAGTCACAATACATGAAACAATAATATTAAAAAGAGGTCTTTTGAAGGAAAAAGTCTTCCCTTGTTGCACAAAAAGACTGCATTTTCAATTCTCTTCCACCAAAAAATCCACATTCTATTTTGCTTCCTTCGTGCCAAATTCGAACAACCTGCCTATTCTGCATGAACTGCAAAGCATTAATCTATGACAGTACCAAATAACGAGGAGGGCGAGTCAATTGAGTAATCCTTTCGTCTCTTTCTCTCCTCCCCTCCCCTGCCTCTTGCCCGCTCTCTCTGATGTGAGCCCCTATTAGAGCTGATAGCCGTTAAGCAATTGGACAGATTGTACCTCTCATTTTTCTCCCTCCTTTCATCTCTCTCTCTCTGTCTCTGTCTCTCTCTATCTCCCTCTCCCTCCACTGTCTCATTTGTCTCATTTCAGGCATGTCAAGGGCGACAAACAAGGGGCAACATACAGAGGGAAATTATATGGGAGGAAATCTGTTCTGGGCCTTTAGTTGGCAAGAGGTGAGTTTGGCAAGAAAATGAGGAGTGAGATAATGTGGGATGACTGTAAATATATATATATATATATACTATATATATTATTAAATATTATAATATTATACATACATACAGTATATAACACAATAACACGTCGCTAGTCTTGAAAAGTAACAGCTTCAAAATATACAAACCTGAACATTCCAAATATGAACACACTTATCAAAGGAACCACTAGCAATATGCTTGCCATCCGGGCTGAATGCAACACTATAGACTGGTTCCTGATGACGAGTCAGCTTGTGTACGCAGGTTCCCCGCTCTACGTCCCACAGACGTACGGTAGAATCAAACGAGGCACTGTCCCAAAGAAAACAAAATTTTATTTGTATAATAATTGTATATCTTGAATCATCATTATTATTTATTATTGTTACGTTACCATTGTAAGATGATATTTTTCATTGTAAGGTGTCCTAGTAGTACTTGTATGATATGCCACCATAATCAATTCATTATTATTATTATTATTATTATTATTATTATTATTATTATTATTATTATTATAAGTACTAAAATTCAATTAGCTTGCCAGTCAGAAATGCTTATTTCTCAGCATTGAGTTGATTAGTGGAATGAAAGGGTTAAGCTCTTGTTACTTGTTTACAAAGGGACAATTCACAAAGTTTTCACTGTCTAAGTAATAATGGAATCAACTGTTTGCTTAAAAAACACACACACACACACACACAAACACACACTGCTTGCTTACTGCTGTTATGGATCACTGAATGGATTCAAAAGTCATCTTGGAATTCTGGGTTATTAAATTAGAACGGCCTGTTTAATGCGGCAATTTTTCAGGAAAATGCAAGGCTCAGAGGCCCGAAATATGTGGAGAAAATGCGAAAATTTCCCACTTATGTGCCTATTTCACCATGCATATTTCTGGAAATTGCAGCATTTTTCGGCAAAAAAGGCTGCCGAACAAAAATCACCGAAATAGGCATTGAACCCCTGTAAATCTATGCCTATATTAGAAAATAGCAAAAATGCTCAATTTGTGACGAAAAAGCAGAAAAAATTGCCGCATTTTCACACAAAAATCGCATGTGTGAAAAAGACGGCGCATTAAGAAATTTGTTAAACACATGATCGCATTAATTTAATTAATTAACTCCTTTATCATGTATTTAACTGTAACTCAATGTAAAATGGATGGATATATTCAGGATTCCCAGTAAAGGGGTTAAGCCGGTGGCCTTAATTAAATGTCGAGAGTAACTATAGTGGTTTTCACACGGGCCAATGCCCCCTAAACAACTTCAAAAATCGTGGCATTATTATTACTATTTTGTTACATTACATTACATTACTACCGTTATTATTGGTCCCATTAAAAGATAAAGATTTGTGTCCAAGTCAGCAATGTTTGCCAGGCATCACAGCCTTCTCCTTTAAGTTGCAAATGGTAAAAAGATGTAGGAAATAAAAAATCAAGGTAAGAAAAATGCATGCAAAGGAACAATATGTGGAGACCTTGCCAGAATGAGACTGGCGTTTGGATTGTTCGTTCCGGGTCCAGTGGGGCTCCATTTGATCGTGTAGATTTCCTTGCTATGTGCCTGAAGGTCGTGAACCCAACTGTCCTGCTTTATGCTCCAGATCTAACAGCAGATAACAATGTGCAACCATATGATATATGATATAACATCATGGAACACAAGCCATCATCATCATCATCATCATCATCATCATCATCATCATCATCATCATCATCATCATCATCATCATCATAATCATCATCATCATCATCATCATCATCATCATCATCATCAACAACATAATCAACAGTATAATCATCATCATCAACAACAACAACATAATCATCTGCAATCATCATCATCAGCAACAACAAGATAATCATCATCATCATCATCAACAACATAATCATCAACATAATCATCATCATCATCATCATCTAAATCACCATCGTTAAGTCATCATCATCATCATCATCATCATCATCATCATCATCATCAGGTACTCTTACCAGGTTCCATACACCAGTGCTGCCACTCCTCTCTATTTTGGGCCTTTCTTTTCAGGGTTTCATACTAATCCTTTCCTGTATGATCGAACACCCACTCTAGCATCATTGTCCTTAGTCATCCTTTTGGTTTCTCACTTTCATCTTCCCCTCTACTACTTCTCTTAGTAGGCATGTTTCTTCTCTCAGAACATGACCCATCCATTTCTTTTGTCTAGGACAGTGGCTCTTAACCGGTAGTACTCGTACCCCTTGGGGGTATTTGAAGGACGTTGTGGGGGTACTCAATAATCTGGAAATAGTCTGTTTAAAGACTTGTACTACAAATTACCCTGTATACTATACAATTGCTGTAGAAATTTTTGTATTAAATTATAAATTTTAAAGAAAGATCCCACTTTCTGGCAGGTGCAATATCTACAACAGATGTTTGTTGCAGTTTATAATTATTTTTCAGTTTATAATTATTTTCAATTTATTGCTGGGTTTTTGTCCAGAGGTACACTGGTAGGGGGTACTTTGTTCTCTCATACTTGTTTCAGGGGTAAGTAATCGTGAAAAGGTTAGAACCACTGGTCTAGGAAAAAATGAATATGCCCATGTTCTAATAACAACTGTTGCCATGTACTTTACCTTCAGTGTCATATCATCGGAGCATGACGCTAGAAGGTTACCCTGTGGGTCCCATTTGATGGCGTTCACTTCATTCTAAAATACACAACGATTCAGTAAATCAGTATCTTCAATGATGGAACAGTTTAATCTTCTAACGGTGAAGAAATACAAACTGTTGCTGTTTATACAGGGTGGCGCAAAAAAAGGACTATATTAAATGCAAACCTAAATGTGACTTGTCCGTTTTTTTTGTGCCACCTCAAATATCTCATGGCTGCGAAGGAATGAAATCAGAGATTGCAACTCAACGCATAATTACAAAGCATATCATATAAGCAAATTTTCTAAATTGGTTATTTTTAAAATTTTACTTTTCAACATCCATCTCTACAAGTGAATATCAAAGCTGTGTAACAAAGTTCTGGTCAACTCTCCTCAGATCAGTGACCCAAATCAAAATCAGACAACTGCCTAGTTCCTGCTTGTAAATAATCCTATTATTATTATTATTATTATTATTATTATTATTATTATTATTATTATTTATGACAATTTATATAGCACAGTAGCATAACTGGAGCTAAAGTCAAGTCAGGAGCCATTAGATACTATTAAGTGTGTTTTTAGGAGCTTCTCAAAACAGCCAATGGAATTTGCATTAATAAACAAGCGGGCGTGTAACTGATCGGTCAGAGCACTGCAGTCTTTGAAAAACAAGATCCGGCTACTTGACAAGAGTTTTCTTAATTTTTCAAGTTTTCAGTCTTCGTTTTCTTATTTGTGGAAGTAAACTGTTAGAGCAGTTAGTCAAGCCGGTTTAATTCAGGTAATTTTTGAGCAAAATGCTGGACTCCAAGGTCCTAAAATGCACAAAAACAAGATGCATAAGAGCTGACAAGCAAAAAACTAGTATCCAAAAACAAGATGCAGTGAAAAGCTATAAAAAACAACTACATAAATGACGCATTAAAAAACATTTGCTCATTAAACTGGCAGGACCAGTAAACAAAAAGTCTTAAAATTGGTTTGTAAAAACAAGATGCAAGAGCTTAAAACAAGATGCAAGAGCTATAAAAACAAGATGCAAGAGCTATAAAAACAAGATGCAAGAGCTACAAAAACAAGATGCAAGAGCTATAAAAAACAATACATGACAACTGCTCACCGTGTGACCCTGAAAAGTCTTAATTGGTTTGTCCACTTGGAGTTTGCAGACGTGAATACACTGGTCAGTCGAACAAGACGCAAACGTTGTATTGTTCTGCCAGTCAACGTCCAATGCAGGAGCTTAGAAGAACAACAACAACGCTTGAAAACCACTTTGCCAAGTAAGTAAGAAAAATCTTGTGGATTTAAATAGCGCTCTGGAAAGTGGTACAACAGTAGCCGGCTATTCTTAGATGCTTAGCCTTTCTTAAAATAGCTATGGGAAAGGTGAATGATCAAGTGTAAATGTCTCTGACATTTAACTCCACCACCCAGCAATGTCAGAAACATGATCCGGTAAAATGCCTAGCGACAAACTGACTCCTTAACACAAAGTGCCTCACAGGGGTGTCATTTGGGGGGGGAGGGGCCGTGGCCCCAAGAAAATGAAAAATAATGTATAATGTATTAAATAAATAAAATTTAATGTGAAATGTGCAAAAAATATCAAAAATTATCAACAAATTGCAAATTTGCCAAAATTGGCCCAATAATTGCCAAAAATTTGCCAATATTGGCCCAAAAATTATCTCCCCCCCAAGAAAAGTGTGAAATGACACTACTGGTGCCTCCTCTTGTCTGAGCCTTTTATGCTCTGCAATATGGCTACATCAGGTACCAACCACTCCACACCAATTATAACCTGCACTTCCATACCTCAACTATAGCTATGAAATATGAAGCATTTCATCATCATCAATAACCGTGGGCTCAGCGCCCATTGGTGTCTGATGCAATCAATACCAGTTTTGTCCCAATCTTTCCTGTTTGCAGCTACATGAAATAGTTCTTGCAGACATTTTCCACACCAATCACAAATGTCATCACCATTCCCATTGGCATTCCTTTGTGTGAACCATCCTTTCTTGTTGGAGACCACTTCCATTCATTATTCCCAGCATTATAGTCTTGATGCAATCTTATCTTAAAATACAACATTATGCGGTGAGCCCTCTACACCAGCATTAAAGTCTTGATCTATCATCTTTCATACGACAAATATGTCCATCCAAAGAGACGCATTTTCCTCTGTATAACTTTTTGCATCAAGGTTTCCTTTGGCTGAATTTTCTTGTATATATGAGGCATTTAATTTGTAAGAATGGCCTAATCACAGTAATCATAATTAATTGACATTAAGTCACTTCTAAATGATTGATTAGGTAGCTCATTACATTACAAGTCTCTTTTGCCTTCTGTCCTCAGCATTATTGCTTCAAATGCATAAGCTACAACTTGACATACCAATGAAAGTATATCCATCGCCTTTGATCCTCAAAGTCCAAGTCCTTCCCAAGCTCCTAACCAAAGGGCGGCGCTGATCTCCGTTTCAGAGGCTCTCAGCCAGGCGTGCAATACCATAGATGCAGGCCAATGCATACCATAGGGTGTTTCACTTGCACAGCATTATAACTGCTATTCATTTTGTCACTGCACCCTAACGACAGAAAGCCAAGTATTAGGTTCCTGTGGGTATTGAACCCACAACCTTCTGATCTCCATGCCAATGTTGTTACCACTCAGCTAACTTTCCACCTTACCTTACATTAAATAAAATGTCCTTTTAATATCATATATCTGCTCTTTAGGCTAATAATATCAACAGTGATTTTCATATTTGTATTTTAACTGAAAAACGTTTCCATTAGAATTTCTTTAAAAAGTAATATTAAAATGATTTATTCAGAGCAGATGAAATAAATGAGAATACAGGTACACAAAGGGTCCATCCATATAATACATACGTACTGAGGGGGAAGGAGATTGGATTTTGGAGATTTTTCCTATGTACACTGTGTGAAACAGGAGGATATTACTTTTTAATATGACTCTTAATATGACTTTTTTGCGTACGTACTATATGGATGACCCCAAAACAGGAATTTTACAAACCAGAATGAAAAGCAAATTGCTGGGTGCAGCGACCGGAGCTTGCATCCCATATAATGGTTGTCTAAGAAAAAAAAATCATTAATAAAATATTTAGATTTTATAAAAAAATAAGTCGTGCATGATAAAGCCAGATGTACTATTCAGCACTGATCAGCATCGAACATTGGACATAAATAACCCTGTCCTAAAACAGCACAACCAAAGACCTCAAAACTGCCGTTGTCATACATTTCTTACAGAATTTCTCAAAATTCACAAAATTTAAAACATTCTGCGAACTAGGAAATGCCAAATAGGGCAAATTACCTTGTCAACCCCAGCACTCAATATATAATTGCCCTTCTTGTTCCACTTAAGGGCAAATATTGGACCCTTGTGCTGACCAAGAGTGCTTACAAGACGACCTATCACAAACAAATGGAACAAAATGAAAAAAAGATCTTTAATAATAGTAAAAATTAATAATAATAATAATAATAATAATAATAATGGGAATATTAATGATAATGTTAATAATGAGAATAATGATAATAATAAATAATGAGAATAATAAATAGATAAATAATAATAATGATGACGATGATGATGATGGTGGTGGTGATGATGATGATGACCACAAAAAGGATAAACATAACAATTATCTTGTCATTGACAGCCTTCGGTTACTATGTGTCAAAGCAGAGAATGAAGAACATTTGGGAATGAAAACATTAATATATAAGAATGCTTTGAAAATCGAACACATATTAAAGGTCAAACCTGTTACAATATTGACTAGTGATCTTGCCCATCAAGCATGATGGCAAAGCTATGCTTGGATGAAAATAATTGAAAATGGGGGCCTTCCAAACTCATTGCCATGTTTTTCTGATCACTGTGTGTTAAACACCCATCTCTAACCAACAATTGTATATTTGAATCAGGTCATGAAAAACACTACGGCCTAAATTATCAGTGTTTATTCTAGGCCTTTTCTGGGAAGAATTTCCCTCCTCAAGTTTGAATTCACCACAATTTTTTTTACATTTTGGCAAGTAGTAAGACTTCCTCAATGTCTGTTCCCCCAAAAATTTTTAACTCCCCAATGTCTAGGTGGCTGGAATAGCCACTGGGCCTAATAACTGTAAAAGTATTAATCGTCAATCAAACTGACAAGATATTTTCTGGAAAAAAGTAAATATAATAGTATTAGTAATAGCAGCAGCAGTAGTAGTAGTAGTAGTAGTAGTAGCAGCAGCAGCAGCAGCAGCAGCAGCAGCAGCAGCAGTATTTATAATAAAAATAACAATAATAGAAATAATCAAATTATTCCTTTACTGTGCCTTCCATCATGCCTGGTAATGGCATTTGTTAAGCTTGCATTTTAAGACGGTTGCTAAAAAAACAGAATTTTGTGCTGTTATTTGTATATTTTTTCTCACCTTCTGTGTTCCATATCCTTGCATATCCATCGTAAGATCCTGTCGCCAGTAAATTTCCGTCACACTAAAAAGGCGAAAACACAAAATTCCTACATATAAATTAAACCAACACCGAGAAAAATATTCAAATACAAGTCAATATATTGGACCATTGAATAAGAAGTGCAATGAAGGAAAGCCTGGTTATAATATTGACAGAAATTGGAATAGAAAGAAGACTGAAACAACAAATTTCAAGTAGAAAATATAACTAAGCCAAATGCTACAGGCCCGTTGGAACTGGGGTGCTGGGGGTGCAGCTGCACCCCTGGAAGGCAAAAGCTATGGCTGCAGTTCACCCCCTGCATCGAATTTATAAGGAGGAACAACAAAAAACCTATACATTTACCAAATAGCCAACCAAATGCACCCCTTGGGGCCCATCCATATAGTACGTATGCACTTAGGGGAGAGGGGTGGATTTAGAAGATTTTGCATATATATGGTGTGCAAACGTGGAGTGGGGGTGGAAAGTATGCCTTTTTGCGTATGTACTATATGGATGAGCCCTTGCTAAAAATTCGTTCAAAAGCAGTGATTCCCGTTAACTGAAACTGAAATATCCGTTAACTGATAAATAATAAATCCGTTAACGGGAACTGGAACTGGGAACGCAAAACTGCAAGAAAACTGAAACTGGAAAATAAACTGAAACTGAAAAAAAAGTCATATCAGTATCGTTTCAGTTTGAGTAATCTGAATATGGTAGGCGAGCATCAGTGCAGCTGTGTGCACGACAGGCTGGCTATTGATCCACATGTATGTCAGTACTCAATAGTCCAGTTGTTTACTGCTCGACCTATTGCCGACCTGCGCAACAGGACGTCACGCCCCCCGCAGTGACAGTAGTTCTTTGGCCCCCTAATTGACGGTATTCGTCTTCCAAGCCTGTAAGGCCTGCACGGAGTACACGCTGCTTTGCTGATTGACCTACTTTGATCATATGGACATACTATTGGAATAATGCTCTTTTTTATGTACATCTACTCTAATGAATGATTAATGTAAGCAATTTATTGACTTAGGTTATGTATGTAACTGGTATGATGTTCTGTTAGAAATAAACCCATTCACAAATAACTTTGTTTCTACTAACTTTAAACTTCACATGTGTAATGTAGAGACTTTCAGGCTGTGTGCCCTTATAACCAGTTGAATAAAAATGAATATGAAATGTCAAATAAATGTTGTGCTGTAATGATACTGTTGCTACAGTATTTAAATGTAGGGCTTTCATCCTATGTCTGCGTTTTTATTAGAACGACTAAAAACTGGAACTGAAAAATACCTGCAACTGAAACTGAAACTGAAAAATATACAAAACTGAAACTGAAACAGAAACTGAAAAATAAGTTTGCAAAACGGAACTGAAACTGGAACTGAAATATAATGAGCAACTGGAATCACACTGTTCAAAAGGGGCCTGAAGAGTTATTTTAAAAATACAAGCAAAATGAAACATCAAAAAATCAATTCCAAATTCTACAGGAAAAAAATTCCAACAAAGTTCCGTACGTTCCAGTCGAGTGATGTGACATCCTTGTTACTTGGGACCTCTGTCCCTCCCTTCTGGATACAGTGCCTGAGCACCAGTTGGCTGCTGGACCCAGAACCTGCAGCCTCGTTCATATTCCAGATCCTGGCTGTTGAATCACCCGATCTAAGAGGAAAATTGGAAGTCAAACATAAGATTTAAAACAAAAAATATAAAATCAAATATAAGAACAAATTCAAGCAAATAATTTATGCATTGTTTGACAAAATTTAATTAACAAAACTACAAGTTGATGTCATTTAGATTCTAATAGCTATTGTCATTATTATCAGTAATTAGTATTATTACCATAATTTTTAGTAGTAGTTGTAGCAATATCACCAAATTGTCTATGCATTTTTAAAATGATTTGATTATACTAATGTATATAAATTGTAGATAATATTTAATTAATACTATAAAAAGTTGATGACATTATTATTATTATTGCTATTAGTTAGTAGTACATTAGAACTTTGTTATAACATATACAGCAGGTCTGTAAAATGTAGTACGCTATATCCAATACAGTAGCACATCACACGGGACCATATATTGCAGTATGTTATAACCAAGCATACATCATAACCAAGTCCATCATAACAAACTTCTACTGTAGTTTTTGCTTTTGTTGTAGTAGTAGTAGCATAGTAGTAGTAGTAGTAGTAGTAGTAGTAGTAGTAGTAGTAGTAGTAGTAGTAGTAGTAGTAGTAGTAGTAGTAGCAGCAGCAGCAGCAGCAGCAGCAGCAGTAGTAGTAGTAGTAGTAGGGATATGAATTGATAAAAAGAGAATTAATGAATTTTGACTGAAATTGTTGCTTCCAATCTACTCTTAGAACTTTACCCAGATGCAAGAAGGTCGTTTGCCGGGTTCCAGGCACAGATGAACACCTCCGACTCATGGCCCTTCAGAATAGATGCTTTGGATGCAGGAATTTCAGAGCTCGTGTCTACGTCCATCAGCTCACTGTGATTACCTAAAAGCACAATAACAAGGTTCCTGTAGAATAATTAAGATTGCAATATGCGCACCTACATGGCAGAACATAGGAACTGAGAGAGAGAGAGAGAGAGAGAGAGAGAGACAGACAGACAGACAGACAGACAGACAGACAGACAGACAGAAATCAGAGAGACAGAGAGACAGAGAGACAGAGAGACAGACACAGACAGAGCAGAGAGAGACAGAGAGACAGATAGACAGACAAGCAGACACAGAGACAGATAGCAGAGAGAGAGAGAGATAAATAGAGATAGATAGATAGATAGATAGATAGATAGATAGAGAGAGAGAGAGAGAGAGAGAGAGAGAGAGAGAGAAAGGAGAGTACCATCACAGATTTTGCATATATTAAAGCTTTAAAAGTGCTCTGTTTAGTGACACCTTTGATTCTAAGCTACCACCTGTCCCACATGACCATTTTCACACTCAAAGTCAGGTCGCCATAGACCAGCGGTTCTCAACCTTTATAGACCCCTGACCCTTTTAATTCAATTCCCATGATGTGGAAACCCCCAACCAGGAAATGAGAGAAATATACGGGCCCCTGCAGAATAAAATTTAAACGACCTTTTTTCTTTTTGCTCGTCAGCCTTTTACATGTTAAAATGAGTAAATTTTGGTAGCAATAACAATAAAAGAGACAACTCTATATTTCTGAAGGTCTCTGGCAGGACCCCTGGCAAATCGTCATTCAGCCTTTTCGTGGGGTCGGGACCCACAGGTTGAGAACCGCTGCCATAGACCTTTTGACACATTTTTAGGCCCCTGCAGAAATTCAGGGATTAGCAATATGGGAAATCTGTCTGAAATGAGAGTAAATATAGCTACTGGACAGTTTACAGAATAAAAAGTAGTAGCCTAGTCCACCCTGGGGTGGGAAGTTAGCAGAGTTTTAAAAATGTTTTGGAGCAGGAGGTCCTAGGTTCAACTCAGGAAAATGGTCAAAACTCAGCCTTCTCCCTGGTGGTAAAATTAGGAGCAGTGGTAAAAAAATTTGCAATAAGTCAAACAGGTATGCCAAAGCCACACACTAGCCATATCTGTAGCATTGCATGCCTTGAAAAATAGCAACGGAGATCAACGCCGCCCTATGAGCCTGTGAGGCTCGGGAAGGACTTTGACTTGACTTTTAAAAAAAATTTTCTTGATCCACCCCTAGATACGCTCAGTAAAATGGTCATAACTTAGTAATTCCTGTAGCAAAAAGATCACAAAATACGTCAAAATATGTGCAAACGAACCCACTAATAATTATATGGGCATAGATTCAGAGGAACAGTGCCTGTTTGTATGATCTGGATAACCTTTTTTGCTCATCAGCCTTTCTTTTACTGAAAAACATTGCAATTTCTGCAAATATGCAAGGTGAAATAGGCAAATGAATGGGAAATTTTGGCACATAAATTGGACATTTCCGCATTTTCGCCGCATGTTTAGGACCTCCGAGCACTGCATACTTCGCGAAAAATCTCCGCATTAAAGGCATAGCATTACTTGGCAGTGCAAGGGTTAAAACTACTAGAAATTGGAATTGCATACAGAAAATGAAATCAGTTAGGGCTGTGAGTTTACTGCGATTATGTGATACCATATGTGACTGCATATTTTAAAAAATTTAAATATGCCATATTTTTAGCTATTTTTGTCACATATATAGCACTTTTTTTGCTATTTTACTAATACAGGCGTAGATTTACAGAGGATTAGCACCTATCTGGATGCATTTTTCCATTTTTGCCCGTTATCCCTTTTTCACTGAAAAACACTGCAACTTCTGCAAATATGCAGCATGTAAGTGGGAAATTTCCACATTTTTTTCTCCACACATTTAGGGCCCCTGGGCCCGAATATTCCCCCCAAAATTGCTGCATTAAACTCACAGCCCTAATTAGTATTTTGCACTGTGCAGCTGAAAATATAATTATTATTATTGTTCATGACAATTTATATAGCGCTGTAGCATAGCAAGGTCCAAAGTCAAGGGCTCTTTACAAGAAACGTGGAAACGAGACGTTGAATTCGAAATGTTGAAACGAGAATGTCACCGAATATTTCCTACCTTCCTCACCTGCCACGCCTGGAACGTCCGTCTTCGCCTGAATACCTTTAAGCGCACCCTGCTTGCGTTGTTCGATCACGTCCGGCAAAACGGCATCGATCAGAGAAATTGTTTCAATGTTACGCTCGATCCCATCCTGAAAGACAAAACACAAACTACATTGCCACAATCGCAATGACAATTCAACCACACAGCTTTAGGGCTCATCCATATAGTACGTACTGTTATGGGTGTGATCTGCTTGCTTACTTTATACACATAGATTTGTAGTCTTTGGGTTATGTTCTTGCTCTTCCATTGATGTTTTGGACTGATATGTCATTAAAGAATATACTTTTATACACAATCAACCAAATTCTCATTTATAGTACAACATCACGTTCTGAGCCTCCAACAGTACACATAAAAAGGTATATTTTCAAACAACCCCACTGTTTGCACACCGTACATACGCAAAATCTCCTAAACCCAACCACCCTCCCTCAGTGCGTACGTACTAAATGGGTGGACCCTTACTTGTTTGAGCACATTAATAATTATATAATGTATTAAACAAAATCAACCTGATAATCCATCCAGCTAAATGCCAAGCATTTGAACCATTTTGATTACTTAACCAAAATATAGTACTTATTTATCCGTCCGCCCTTAACTGAGCCACAATTGATCCAATTAAAACATAATGTACCAACATGTTTCCGTGAAAATGAAACTAAATAAGCAGCACCTCAGTTATACTAATTTCCGCTTCTGTGTACTGGAGACCCTTTTGAATTATATTAAGTAAAGCTGCCGGAGGGACGATAGATCCATTGATGTTCGAATGGCTGATGTGACTCTCGATGCCAAACGTGTACGCTGCATGCGTAAAGCCTGTATACACAGAACAAATCACTGGCTAAAAAATCAAGCAAACAAACAAATAAAAAAAAGGCACTTGTCGGTTAATTCACCACCACCAAGGGGTAAATGTAAGGACTTGTCAGATAACTCACCGCCAACTTAACCCTAACCCTAACCCAAATCCTAACACTAAACCTAGCCCTTACCAAAACCTAAACCTAACCCAAACGCTAAACCTAACTCTATTGGCGGCGAATAAACTATTGGCGGTGAATTAACCGACAAGAACCCAAAAAATCTAATTCCCCGAACTGAAACATGCAAAACTCTTTTTTTATGAAATTTAAAAAAAAACAGATTTTTAAAACCACATTTCACTAGACAAGGAGAATTAAGGAGCAAACCTACTAGAGGATAAAGAATGAGATTACACAGCAAGACCATAATGTCCTGGGTGGAACATAGGAGTTTTCACACAAAGGAGATCCTACTAAACCACTCTGAACCCTGTTATTATTATTAGTACTATTATTATAATTATTATTAGAGTAAGATAAAGAAATACTGAATCATATAAGAATTTCACCAGATGCATCATTTTGCACATGTCTCTAAAAATTCTTGTGCTAAATAAAAAATTAACAAACCAGATTCCAACAGATAACGATACACTAAATAATTGACTTCATCGCTACTGAAACTCATTCTCGTCAATGATAAATTTTGATTTCTTTTTGGCTACGACTAGAAACAACAAATACAACAGACACATTAAATAAATCCACACAGACTTTCAACTTATGAATACCAAAATATTCATTATAGCTGCAAAATACATGAAACTTGAATTCATAATAATCAGAATAAACACCCTTGAATTTTCAATTTGGTAGTTATTATTTTAATGCTCTCATTTTTAAAAACTTTTATTTGTGTGGAATACACAACATTCTACTTGATTATAACATAGCCAGATGAGGAAACTTCTTTCAAACCACACAACAAATTATATTCTTGGTCTGAACTTATGCTGCTCAATGTTAACAAGTTAGCAACCTGTGTGTAAATCTTGGCCAAAATTATTCACTTTAGGCATAGCCGTCATAGTATCATCACCAGAATTTATTCAAAGTTGGTGTTTCCAATTAATTGCACCAAAGTAATCACCATTAATCACCATAAGTCGCCCAATGTTCCAGAGGGAACGGAAAGATCTAACTCTTAAGTCTAAGTAATCACCATAATACAGGCGCTATATAAATTCTACATCAAAACTATGTGACCATACAAACATTCTTATTTGGTGTCATCTAAAAAGAATAACACAAAAAGTTGATTGCAAAATCGAATAATACCCATTTAATTAATTTTTTATAAAACTGCTAGAAGAGATTTTACAGAAATTCTGCATATTTCTCATTAATAATCAAAATGTCTTGAAATTAAACGTCTTTGTGCGAATAGATCCAACGGATTAGGCTAAAAATCGTACTAACAATCTCTACCGCAGTAAAATATTCGCTTCTGATTGTCAAAATGACTCAATTAAACAGGATTTTTGCATTTAACTCGAAAAAAAAATCACATTCGTCGCACCACTCCCAACAGGACATTGAAATAGAAATCAAATTCACGCTTACTCAACTCCTTCTATAAAATTCACCAAAAAATATTATCCAGAATTCTAAAATTCTTGGCGCTGTGAAATTCAAAGAAATTGTGCTAATTTTGCATTTATTTCCATTATATTAGTTTATTTCTGCTTTTGGTATAATTCAACAACTAAGAGTCTAAGAAAGTAAATAAGTAAGTAAATCGTCGCTATAGTAGCTAAGCATTGCCAATTTTTTTTGTAAGTAAGTAAGTAAAATCTCGTAAACTTATACAGCGCCTGGCGGGCAGTACAGCAGTAGCTGCTTATTCTTATGCGCTTAAACTGTCTTGAAATAGCTATAGGCGAGGTGGTTTGTCGGCCGGGCAAAGTCAGTGTAATGAGTGCATCTATGATAATAATAATGATCAGGGCTTTTTGTAAACAAATATTTTCCGGAGCGCAACATTCGGGAGTCACTTGTCAACATGATGTAGTCATATAGCTATATAGATATATATATATATATATATATATATATATATATATATATATATATATATATATATATATATATAATATATATATATATATAATACAACAATGTATGCAATCAATGCAAAAAACCTTGGAGCAAAAAAACAGTCTTCGGATTTTCCGGAACGCGGTTCGGATTTTCCGGAGCGTCGCTCCGGCATAAAAAGAGCCCTGATAATAATAATAATAATAATAATAATAATAATAATAATAATAATAATAATAATAATGTGGTGTTTATAACTTTTTGATCCCCGTATGGACGACCTAGATAATTCGGGAAGACAATTTCTTCGGACTCCAATTATGGGGTCGACTTTAAGACTTTTAAGAGCCATGGGGGTAATTTACCAATGTTTCTTTATCGGGATGGAAGACCGAAGAACCGTTCTCGCAATTCTTTATCGGGATGGAAGCAGGGTTTCTAATCTAGGCCGTTTCCGGGAAGGAATTGCCTTTCCCCCCGGAAATTTAAAAATTCCCCCCGGAAATGTTGGCATACTATATCAACTTACAGCGTTCCCCAAGCTGACTTTCCCACATGCCTTATCAGTTCCCCTCGGAGTCTAGATTAGCCACTGGATGGGAGAAGCGTCCTGGCATTTACTAGGTCCCTGCCCTGGACAGCCTTTCTTGAGAACTTTATGTCAAATATGTGTAGTTTTCTTGATAGTTTATTCAATTAAAAGTCAACTACAAAGTATAGTTATCACGTTCTAAACGCTTGACAATGTACACGTTAATGATACAAGAAAATCACAGTTCAACGTATCCATTATTCCATTCCTTAAGGACGTACGGGGTCACAGAATTTATGCACTGTCCTTATCATTTAAGGACGTCTGGTAACCCTAGTTGAGAAACGCTCTTATAAGATCTCTGAAGACAGCTAATAAAAGGTGTTAAAATTAATTCTTATGATCACACAAAACTCAGTAAAGCGGGGTTTCATCTGACGAACACTTGAGATAACAGTGTGCAGATTGTCATCAGTGATCCAATAGATGTGAATAGAGGTGAGGGCGGACAATGGCATGTTTCCACGGGTTTACATGTACTGTACAGTATCGACATGTTTACCTAGTTTGGTCTGTATATGTTACATGTAATTAAAGTTCTAAAGAAAGGACATTTACAAGTTTACACCTAATGCAACTATAGAAAGGGTCTTACTCTATCCACCTATGATGCAGAATATAATTTAGCAAAGATAAAACAAGAGATCACTGTTTGTCAAGCTGTGGCTGTAGCACGAAACCTGCTGCCTCAATTGTCTGAAAAACAGAGGAAGTAAAGCAGGAGAACACAAAGAGACACATGTACAGTATACGTCACTAATTACATTAATCCTGCAAACTCAATGGCTACTAAACATCAGTCGTGACTGTTGCCAAGTGGAAAGACTTCATCATATGAAAATACCACTAAAGACTTTGATAGATCTGCAATTTGCAGATATCAAAGACTTTAGTGGTATCAAATTCCACAGATATCAACATGGTTATGGTTATGGTTATGGTTCTGGACAACTTCTATAGCGCCGTAGCATGGCGAAGGCCAAAGTCAAAGGCGCTGTCAACAACGCTGACAAATCGACATGGAACGGAAGATTGTTTGTCTTGAGGGAAAGTCCGCTCAGATAAAACAAAAAGAGTTCGCTGCCTGTTGAAGTTGGCAGTGAAAAACAAGAAGACGTTCCGTCGAAGAGTCAGCGAAAACGCAGAAAGGACAGACAGATGCTGGGAAAAATTCTCCGCGTGGCGAAAATCAGGCGGCGAATCCTTGAGGGCGGTCATCTGCGAGACGGTAATCCATCGCCGAACTTGACGGGAACCGACTGAAGATGGAATTCCGCGCACGAAACCGGAAACATTATGGTCTGTAGGCTCCGCCGAGTGACTGGTGGCTCAAAATGGCGGTCCAACCACGCCGACACGGGCGACGTGAATCGAGCGTTCGGCGCAGAGAAGACGCAAAGACCATCGCCGACCGCTTCGAAAACGAAGCGACGATCCGCGCGATTAGCGCAAAGAAATAAGCGCAAGACGTTGATAGATCCGCCAAGAACGGCGACATTCCGAAGATACGGACAGACTTTAGTGGTATCAAAATGGCGCTACCGGAAGTAGCGCCATTTTGATATCAACATCTAGCCATTGAACACACATAGATATTTACAGATACTTGTCATGAGCAAATGTACTTGACAAAAATGTATTCCTTTTGCATCTACAGTGTAGAGTGCATGTGTTGTTATTATGTCAGCATTTCAATACCAGTTACAACTTAAATATTTCTGTGGAATATCTTCACATATAGTTTTATTGTAGTTTTTTCAACAGTGAAAGCTTTTAAAGAAAGTACTGGTAAACATAATTTTACAATACATACATCTAATGGCAGAGTCATTTCCAATGCAATCATCACAAACCTACAGAAACAAATCATAAAGCCTATGCAAATTATCTTTCTATTCCCATTTTTTTGAGATATTTAGATGTCCCAAATGTTCTTCCATTGTGTAGTTTTTGAACATTTTCTGTAGTATTTTCTCATCTTTAAGTCTTGAAAATTCTTCTTCTCTTTGTGCCGAGTCATCATATGATGCTTCCTCCTCCTGGAAAGCATCAAAAGTTCACAATAAGTAAGAAGACACATTTAAAAACAAACAACAATAAATAACAATTATGTTTAAAAAAACCACTTATCACATTGATATTTCACAACAAAATAACAGCCATCATTCATGAAGTCAATTATGTGATTCCTTGGCACTCTCAATACCAAACAATCATACTCAGCTAGTACCACAATCAAGGGACTTTTAAAACTGCACCAAGTCTGTTTAACATCACAGAAACCTGAGTTAACATTGCGAATGCAACCAGAGTCAGATCCAGGAATTAGGCTTTGGGGGCACTTATAGTTACGTTCCTCGCCACCCCGCCCTGCCCCACTACACCCCTTCCATATGAATTGATGCACTATGCAAAAATTATTGGAAGGGAACAAAGACATTGGCCTGAAAGAGGCATTTGACTCAGTTGACAATGAGGTCACATGGCACCATTGTTATTAATCAGGCTCCTGGAAAAGATTGTCGACTCAGTGCTGTGAGCATCAAGGAACTGCAATTGGAATGGTTTTCAGCATACATAGGCGTCTGCCTAGGCGTACAACTGTCAATCAACTCATCCTGCAGTCCATGGACCATGTAATGGAGAGTGACATACTGCAGCTTTAGAGGAGTAACGAGATATTCAATAGATCTAATCTAATCTTATCTAAAACTTCTATAGTGCCGCTTCATAATGCACAGAAGCATCAGCCGATGGCACACCAAATCAAAATCATTCAAGATCCAGGTCAAAACCAGGGTATCCAGTTGGACAAATGGGTGACAGTCTATGGTGGATAAGCCGTGTAAAAAAGATGGGTTTTCAATCTTGTTCTAAACATCTGCAATGAATTTGCAATGTGCACATGCTGAGGCAATGAGTGCCAGACTTAATAAATACGGTACACCTTAAATACACCTTAAATACACCATACATCTTAAATGGTGCAGCATCAGCGACTGAAACTGTTTGGGCATGTGACAAACCCCCTCCCCCTAATTTGTTGACATAATTAATGGACAGCCCCAAGTACAAAACCATCACCATACAGCGTGAGATTCATGCAAAACAAATCGGTCTGTATAAACCTGTGAGCCCCTATTCTGGAACCCTATCTAAACCAGTGCTGAGAATGACACCAACTCTTGTATTACTTCGAACTAATTAAGAAGCAGGAGGAACGTGTATGTAATAATGACTGCACCGAAATCCTAATTCAAATTACCTCAGTCAGAAAGGAACGCCCAATTAATGACAAATTGTATTTCTCTTGCAATAAAGAAGCCAATGCTTTTGCCTTCATTGAAGCTGTCACTGGTTTCACAAGCTGATGCTTCCTAAATTAGAAAAAAAAACTAATACGATAAAAATATAATAATCATTTAACCAAAAACAGTCTAAAATTGTCAAACTAGTTGATCAATCAATCCTCTTAGTGCCATCACTGAAATTAGCATTTCAAATGCTTTTCAATACTGATAATTTCAATTCTCCTTATCGATAAGTTCGTAGAAGCGCATTTAAAAAGACATTAAACTTATGTGAATGGGTAGACGTGAGCGAGAACGGAATAATATATCAGTATGTGGCCTAAGACCAAAGTATCACTGTATCATTGAGCTGACCGCTGCACACGAAACAAAGCAGACACACGCAAAGAAGAGCACACACATTTTATATCACAATTAAAACTGATAGAACACGTGTTTAAAATGGAACGCAATGAAACAAGCAAAAACCACTGAATAGAAATTTAGGTTTTAAAAAGACAATTTAAAGGAGAAATTATATGAAACAACGGAGCCATGTCGATTAATTGAAACCACCTGTCTAAAATGAAAAATTAAAGAATTGTCAACTTAGCACCACGTGACTGGAATAATTGTGCTTACGAATTACTTTCGGTTACACTGTTCCCACTCACATCTACGGTACATAATCTTACACTTATTCCAATCAAATAAACAGGACATTCATTATTAAAATCTGTGATAGTTGAATGGGCACATTAGGAAATTTATACAAAATAAATGCAATGTAAAATTTTTTTAATTTCTATAGCGCTTTCGAAAGAAGCACCTAACTAGCTCCTTATTCCTATGCGCTTAATCTTAAAATGAAGTAGCTATAGCCAAAGGTGGGGTCATTCATGCAGGGTCATTTAATCAAAAGGGTCAGTGGTTGGGATGGTACAGCTATGGAGGAAATGATTTTTTAAAAGAGAATTGATTTGAGTTTAGAAAGAAAAACTTGAGAAGATGTGGCAAGAAAGGAAGAAAATTGTGACTATTAATTTGTTATTTGACTTTGATGTAGACAGCGGAGGGATGCTAGAATTGAGCTCCAAAGTACTGGCGCAGCATATGAAAAAGCACGGTTGCAAATTTTGAGACAATTGATTCAGGGGACAAAGAAGAGTTACATGAGAGGAAGATCAAGTAAATCGAGGATGTTGTGGGATTATCAGATTTCGTAGGTAGACTGGTTTTGATGGAAGTGAGGAGCTTGTCATAAATGTATGTAAGGACGGTTTTTGTTGAATGGTGTTTAGTGTATGCAGATTTTATGATCGTTATAAAAGGATTTTTTTAACAGATGATCAGTTATTCTGGAAAGAACAATTTTCTCTGTGAGCTTGAAGAGGACAGACAGGTTTGGGGGCAGTAGTTGTTAAGATCCTCTCTGTCAAGGTTTGGCTTTTTTTAGAAGTGGGGTTACAAGGGAATTTTTAAATGAAGATGGGAATGTGCCTGTGGAAAGAGATAAGTTAATAATTTTTTATAGTTGGTACTAGAACAGAGGCACACTGTTTGAGAAGAGAGGTTGGTATTGGATCAAGACTGCATTGATTGTTTGGAAAGGACTTAAGGAGTTTAGATACCTTTTCCTCTGTCGCAGGAGTGAAGCAGGGGAAATTGGAAGGAGCGTCTGGTGGAGATGGGTGATGCGGAGAGGTAATTGATTGGTCATGGTAGAATGGCACGAGAAAAATTGGCAACTGATTCAGCAAGTTGCAAGATGGAAAGATTTGCTTTGCTGATTATAAATGTATACATGATTTAATTCATTTTGAGTCTTATAGGCTGGCATTAAAACACTCAAATGGCATGAAGTTCTTAGATAACTAGAGGCCCACATGTCCTTGGTTCAAAGACAAACGGCTTGCAAAATCAATAACCCGATATCTCCCGTCTTCTTACGTAAAACAACAGAACACGAGTTAAAAACATTTTAAATGTCAATTACAGTATTAATTATCAATTTTCTGCAAAACCATCTTTCAGTGATTCAGCAACTTTTTGCAAGATGGATTGAAACAGGAAAGCTTTAATCTTTGTCACTGGGACTCAGCTATATAAAAATATTAAATGTAGGCTACTGTCGGTCTATGTATTTATTTCACATTCAAAATTATGGACTCAATTAAACTGAAATATTGAAGTCTTCTGGAAATTGAAAAAGTGTCAGACTGTCAGTGACATAATATGATATTCATTTAACATCAGTTAAAACACTCAAATGGCGCTAGAGAAGTTCTTAGATAACTAGAGGCCCACATGTCCTTGGTTCAAAGACAAACGTGAAAACTAAAGTGCGCAAAATCAATAACCCGATATCGATTTTTCCCGGAATCCGACGCCTTGCAGCCCTTACGTCCAACGGACAAAAAACAGAACACGGGAGTACAACTGGACTTAGTTAAAAACAGTTGATATTTTAAATGTCAATTGAGACAACGGTATTAATTATCAATTTTCAAGAACTTTTAAAAAAATCCCAGCAAAACCATAGAATATTATCTACCTATGAATGCTGCATTCTATGGATTCAAAGTTTGACGCATAAACAAATTTATGTATCGCTATAGAAGCTGATAATATACCTTTCTCATAGCTATTTTAAGAGAGGCTGAGCGCCTAAGAATAAGCAGCTACTGTTGTGCTGATCTTAAAAGCGCTATAGAAATTTACGAGATTTTACTTTATTTTACTTACCGACTACCACCAAAGGCCTCCGAGAAAAATTCCGGCCCCTGGACAGGGTAGTTACAGACCCCTATAAAGTTTGAAAACTGGCGACAACCTCTTTTTTACTTTGCTGCTTAGACTATTCGCTACGTTTTTTGATTGGCGGTGAATCAGCATATGTCTTCGACGGACCCCCCCCCACCCCAACCCCATCAACGGACGCCTGGATATTTGCCCCTCTGACCCGGCTTTCGACGAACTTGTCGGCCTGTCCCACCATTATCTATAGCTACTTCATGCTAAGATTAATCTATAGGAATGAGGAGCTACTGTGGTGCTGAAATGAAAGCGCTATAGAAGTCTACGAGATTTTACTTACTTCTATGGATGAAATTTAGCTGAGTGTGTGTTATGGAGAGAATGAGCGCGACAGTGTTTGATTTTCAAAGTAGTTAATATATTTTGGTATTTTATTTATATAATTGATTTAGACTAAGCGATAAATTTTGGGTAGGAGAAAATGCGCTTTGGCTGACTCTAATCGAAACATTTGTGGCAAAATTGTAAGGATTTTTTTGTCATTTATCGCTCATATTAAGCAACATCTAACTTAAAGACTCCTAAAGCGCCATTATAGTAATGCCATTTTGACAGCAGTCGCTGCGTATTAGGTCTGTACGGGGATCTCGACCCACGATCTCTGCCTCTAGTTTATGTGCACATTTGTGTCGTCCGATGTGTAGTGGAAGTTAGTATGGTCTGTGTGGTGAGTCGACCTCCATAGCTATAGCGTCCTGCCCACTCGCCCTTTTGATTAAATGACCTGGCATGAATGACCCACCTTTGGCTATAGCTACTTCATTTGAGATTGAGCGCATAGGAATAAGGAGCTACTTCGGTGCATCTTTTGGAAGCGCTTTAGAAATTAACGAGATTTTACTTACTTACTTACTTACCTTTGCTGTGCATTGACAATATTAAGCAGTGAGGCTCTTGTGTAGCTGTATACCAACGGGGGCTGTTATAATAAAAACCTGGTTTACAGCTGCACACAATTTTAGAACACGTAGAGTAACCAGTTATTCAAATGCTGACGTAAAGCCTAATTTGTTAACATTTAGCTGTAAAGAGGACTAAAGAAATTGTAGATAATTTATATCACCTTACATATACACTCATAAATAACCATGTATACAGCCATGTGTGCATTATTTTGTACAAGATGAGCACTTCCGGATATTTGTGAAATATTTGCTACAAAGTCACATTTAAGCACTAGTCAGAGGTTGACGGTTACAGCCAATTTGGCCATATTTTTTGGCTCAGTGTGTTTTGGGGGCGGGAAGTTAGCAGAAGGGTAACAACGTTGGACGATGAAACAGGAGGTTGTGAGTTCAAGACCTGCAGGAGCCCAAAGGTCAACTCAGCTTTCTTTCGCCAGATGGCGGTGGCAACTGAGTAGCGGATTAATCCCCGAGTAAACAGGCGCGTTGCATGAGAACACTGGCCCTGTATCATGTAACTTGCACCAGTTGCCTGGCCAAGGACCTTGGAAATGGAGATCAGCGTGCCCTATGAGCCTTGAGGTTTGCCTTGAGTGCTCGGAAAGGATTTTACTTTACGTGTTTTATATAAAATTTGTATTTTTTTAAAAGAAGCAAGTCTTCAGTCTTTATTAAGTTTAATTTTATGACTTGAATATTTGCTGATTGGCTGTTGACTCTTAGTTATACTATTGATTTTATTAATTTGTCAGTAGTTCATTACGATGTCGTCGCCAAACTTATATACCATAAATGGAATAAAAGTGGAATTTCCATGCAAAGCTTATCCATCGCAGCTGTCAATGATGGACAAGGTCAATGGAATTCTGTTTCTTGTATTTAGCACTTGTATTTTAGCATCATTTCATGTCATCATCACAATAATAGTATTAATTAAAATTAAAAGATTACAGATCTTTCAGGAATCAGCCTACTATAAATTTTAAATGTTCAGCCATAAGACGCTTTGACAGCAATGCACTAGTTATCATCCTATAGCACTTCTCATGATTAACCCTTTTCCCATTTGCCCCAAGAATACTCGTCCATTTTACATTATGTTGCAAATAAATGAACGGGTAAAGGGTTAATGTCCACTTTGTGCTGGTGGTTATATTATTGCAGGATGGTATTCAAAGCCAGACAGGTGGGGGAAAAGAATCAGACCAGTGGGGCGGGGGAACAAGTTCTAATTGTTTCATTTTGCTAAATAAGTTAGCTCAGCATGAAGCTTACCTCTTGCTATGTATAAAGTGGACCATTTGGGGGCTGGGGTGGGGAGGAGTCAGTAAGCAGTTACCAGGAATTCCACCTCTTGTCTCCATACTAATACCACACTGTGTCCTAGATATACAGTCTTCTTTCTTTAATTTAATCCAGGTAAATGGCTCACCTGAGAACAGGAATAAACCACCTGAGGCTGATGATGCCGTATCATCATGCAACGTCTACTCAGTATTTTCGTTCTTTTATTGCCCTAATGAAGAAAATATTCATTTAAACTGCCTAATGGTAATTGATATAATTTTTATTTATTTCTTAATTTTCAGATTATAAAAGGAATTGATCGACAGCAAAACTGCTTACTCGAGAGCCCAACAGGAAGTGGCAAAAGCCTTGCCCTTCTCTGCTCCGCTTTGGCATGGCAGACGGCAGAACGTGGTATCCAATGAGATTTCCTTCTTAAGGGTGTATTCAAGATAATGATAATTGTTTGGTGATTGCAGTGTTTTATCGGGACCCAAGACCTTTGGGGGGGGGGCAAATTGACTTGGCTAGGGGAAAATTGACTTGGCTGGAGGAAGAAAGGGAAGGAGTTCAATGCAAAAAATTGTTTTAGTGCTGATTTTTTTTTGGGGGGGGGTTGAAGTTTTTGGGGTGGTGGTGAAATCTCTCCCCTAACAGGCCTAGATAAAACACTGGGTGATTGGATAGGATTCATATGAGTGGTAAATGTTACTGTTGGATTTAGAGAATGGCTGAGTAATTAGAAAGAGAAGAATGAACTGGGCTGGACGCTTATTTAGAATGGAAGCAATAAGGAATGAAAACATACTTTCAACTACAAATCAGAGGGGGAAGCTCTAAAGTAGGGGCATTCAAATGGTGGCCCGTGGGCCAGATCTGGCCCGCCAAGGAGTGTGAAATGGACCAGTGAAGATACTGAAATGATTAATTTTATCTAATAGCAACAAAATATTTTTACTTGCAGACCCTTAGTGTGGTGGGGGTAGTTGGAATGTTTGTTGCTGGTGAATAATGGATGATTGAAGATGGGTTCAGACACATGTGGTGAGATGGAAGGATATGAGAGTACACTATTTTACCATTCTCCAGTAAGACAGAAAGATCACATCTCTAATGTTTGGAATAATGGAGGGTGCCAATAAGAGAGGGAGACCACACAAGGAATGGTGTGATGATATTGAAGAATGGTGTGGAATCAGTTTACAGGATCTTAGTCACAGAGCAACGGACAGAAAAGAATGGCAGAAAACTGTGGAGATGGCATTATACACCAACGGCGTTGAGCCCATGGTTAATGATGATGAGGATGGTGGTGGTGGTGGTGATGATGATGACGACAATTTTCTAGTAAGAGGTTTGATTTCAACTTTATTGCTCATATGTGCAGTTTCTGTAACAGTCCTGTTTCTAACTCAAGAGTATAATATTGCAGAGTGTTACAGTCTTTACATTACTGTAAAACACAATTATTGTAATGTAATTTGTAGATAGACTGCAAGGAGACAGTTCCAAGGCCGCTTTTAATTGTTGTTGCTGCAATGGATCCTCAGATTCTGGATTCAACATGACATTGATAAGCGATCAGTCAATTCAAGATATGAGTTTGGATAAGACGCAACTTCCAGATAACAATTTATCGCTCCATTCTGTGACTTCTGATGTTGAGAAAGACATGCTCATTGGTATTTCTGTGTTATTTAGAATTTACTTTTTAACCCCTTAACTGGGGATCCCAGATATATCCGTCTATTTACATTGAGTTACAGTTAAATACACGGTTAAGGGGTTAAAGTCATGTTTAATATGCTTTGGTAGGTTCATGTTAAATCCTCTAACTCAAGATTCTGTGTCAGGACTTTGTAAAATTAAAGTTTCAGGCGATGAATCTTTACTATGTGAAAATTCTAACGCTAATTTCAAAGTTTTTCAAAGCGTTAGAAAATAAGATATCTATGATTATAGATTCAGACTTATTTTTGTACTAGTATAATTTAATTGATTTCCAATTCAGCATCTTTAAGTTAGATCTTTTTTAGCTCTGGATAGCAGTTTGAATTTAGTGTAATTTAAAAAAAAACTATGTTAGTTCGTTTTGTGGAAGTTAAGGGGTTAATGTGCTTTGAATTGAATGTACAGTTTTTTAACTATGTTCATTTTGTGGCAGTTAAGGGGTTAATGGTGCTTTGATTATTTCTTCCAGTGTCTGAATCTGACAGTGAAGATGATTTTAAATCAGATACTAAGAGAATTCGGTCAAGGAAGACGATGGTAAGGCTTATATTTACAAATTATCTCGTTATTTGACACATTTACTTGAATATTTACGTTGATTTTACCCGTTGAACTCCTAATATTGCTATAGCGGGATGACTGTAAAATCGTAATACCTGAATTCCCTCAATAGCTGTATGAGTGCATAAGCTTATATCACAGGACACTAGAGTTGCAGTGTATGCTGACTTACCCTAGAAGTGAACTAGTCCAAAGAAGTGGACTCTTCCAAAGTGCTATTCTTAGTGGGTAACTGTTTTAAAATGTAGAAAATTAATAATAAATAATATGTGAAATTTTATGTTTTTTTTGGATCGGGGATCCAGGGTTATCGGTTTTTACATACAGGCTGATCGGGTTCACTGCCCTTTGGATATAGTGACCATTGCCTGGCTCCTAGCATTCACGTTTCCCATAGCTATTTTAAGAAAGGCTGAGCACCTAAATCAGTCAATAAGCAGCTACTTTTCAAGGCCCTATTTGAATCCACAAGATTCTACTTACTTACTTATATGTAATATGCATATGTAATCTTGTCTGCCTTTGATTTTGTAAAGGATGTCTCGACTAAAGAAACCAATTCTCCAAAACATACGATGCCAGTTGAAAAAGAAATCGGTTCAAAATCATGCGATTGCAGTTGCAGTAAAGGTGGAAGAGCAAAGCAGAGGTTTGAAAAATAGACTGGAGGACATTTTTATCGAAAACATTTGTAAATTTCTTGGAAGTCTATTCTATCGGTAACTAATTGATTATTTGTCAGTTGCAAAGGATTCGAATTTCTAAAGTATTATTACTGTCCGTGATACTGCATATGTTTTATATTTGCTGTTTTGTTATGTTGCGGGAACTTTTTTGTTTTTTATGTTGTTGCTAGATTGCCAAAAATATATTTTGGAACTCGGACCCACAAACAAGTGGCACAGATCATACGAGAATTAAGAAAGACAACATACAGCAGAACCAAGTTAGCATGTCATTTTCTTTTATAGAAATCTTGATATTGTCTGATATCATGTCTTCATTAACCCCTTAACTGGGCAACTATTTGTAACTCAATGTAAAATGGACGAGTGTTACTCGGGGCACCCAGTTAAGGGGTTAATGATATATTATGAAATGGACATGAAAGACAAAGATGATGCCTGATTTTTCTAAAACATGAATTTGACAAATGCTTGTTTAATTTATGTTATTACAGAGTAATAGTTCTCTCCCCTTCCTCTCCACTTAGTATCTCCTTGCTAACACTGATATTTGAAAAAATGCATACTCAATACGGTGACATATGTCTTTGAAGTTATTCATTATTAATATTATTATTATCATCTACGACAATTTATATAGCGCAGTAACATAACTGGAGCTAAAGTCAAGAGCGCTTTACAAAGGAGTCACTTATAAGATATGTTAAATAATTGTATCTTTAGGAGCTTCTCAAAACAGCTCAAATCATTAGATACTGGTATTGAATTGTAACAGTATTGATTTTTCGTTTGATACTAATAAACTGATTGATTGATTGATTGATTGATTGATTGATTGATTGATTGATTGATTGATTGATTGATTGATGTAGGATGACGATACTTTCAAGCCGTGAACATACTTGCGTTCATCCTTCAGTAATTAAGTCATCCAGTCGCAATGAAGAATGCAAAAATCTTTTAGAGGTAGGAACAATAAATAACTATGTTCATGTTAATCAATACTAAAGTTAAATGCACAAGAAGTTTTTACTGGACGTGCAGTAAAGTTTTTTCTAAGCTCATTTTGATATAAGTGAATTTGTCTTGCTTTGGCATGCCATGATAGTAAAGCAAACTTGAATATTTATCCATCTAAATTACGTGAGTTTTACTAAATTATTATTATTATCATCATCATCATCATTATCATCTGATAATTTATAGAGCCCTATAACAAGGCATAAGCCTAAATCAAGAGTGCTTTACAATAATGAGTTGGCAATCATATGACGTACTAAACAAGTGTGTTAATATCCGCTGCAGACTGAAAGTCTTCTGCTGCATGCCATTAGCATGTGGAACGCGCTTCCGGACGATGTGACCAAGGCCACCTCGGCTGGAACTTTTGCTGGCATGCTTAAGACGCACTTATTTAAGACCTCGTACAATTTATCTAGTTGACTGTAAAGCACTTTTGTTTTTGGCCTTCGTCATGTCTACGGCGCTATATAAATTGTCATGTATAGAATAGAATAGAATAGCAACCCTTTCACATGTTGGAATTGTCCAGTCAACTGATAGTTCTCTTATGAGCTTTCGTTAGGGTTTGCGAAGACTCTGTACAAGGGTTCCCGGAACATTCGGTACCGGAGCATTTGGTACCGGAGAATTCGGCACCACAATTTTACTTGTGGAAGATTCGGTACCAGATAAATCGGTACATGTTCGACATACAGATCAGATGACGCCTCACCACATAACCCTAATCCTAACCCTAATCCTAACTCGTAACTCCAGCGGGCCCCTCATGTGGGCCGCTACCGACATTTCCGTCCGAATTTGCCATCCTGAAAATTTGATACCGAATCTTCCGTGACCGGTACCGAATTTTCCGTCCCGAATCTTCCGGTACCGAATCTTCCGGTCACCCTGTACAAGAAAGACACAGCAACCAAATCAATGACTTCATTAGGAAACGTAGAAAGAAATAGACAGGCCCAGGGTTTAATCTAGGCCATTTCCGGGGGGAATTGCCCTTTCCCCGGAAATTTCAAATTCCCCCTGGAAATTTTGGCATACTACATCAACTAACAGCAGCCCCTAGCTGACTTCTCCCCTCCTCCCCCGGCTTTTTCAGTTTCCCCCCGGAGACCAGGAGTCTAGATTAAACACTGGACAGGCCCTGTACTGAGGATGAATGACAACGGAAGCTATAAAGAAGTCATCAAATAGGAGAGAAGAAGAGCAGTGGGACGACCAAAAGGAAGATGTAATGTAATGTAATGTGGCATTTGTATAGCGCCTTTTCTATTTCTACTCAGAGGCGCTCCTGGCATTGGAGTTGCAGGGTAAAGTAGTGAGACTTTAGCTTTCGCATTGAGCAGAGTGAGGGAGTAAGAAGTGATTCCTGAATGGATGGGTTCAAGGCATTCCAGATGGGTAGATTGTCCTGATAAGTATGTCAAACAGAACAACAGACAGCCATGGAATGACGGAAGGAAGACAGAAATCGACTCTTGATGAAGTAGTTTGAGACTGAGAACAATGGATTTGTTATTATTATTATTTTATTATTATTATTATTATTATTATTATACAAGACAGTTTCTTAAGTGCCGTAAGCATAGCTAACAAAGGCCAAAGTCAAAAGCGTTTGACAAGAATGAGTATTAAACAAAAGCGTTTTCAGCTGTACAAGAACCGATCCGACAATGTCTCAACGTCAGTGACTTCGGGAGCGAGTTCCACAGCTGTTTCGGGCCCGATCCGAAGGACCTGTCTCAAGCCCGCTGTCTTAAACCAAACCCCGCTGTATTATCAAGAGAGTTTTTGAAAGGGTGTATCCTTGGTATCCACCATTACCCTTGACCGATGTTAGTATTCTGTGTTTTAATGGGTGTGTGTTTTGTTGACTTTGGGATATATTCATCGTGCACAGAACAAGGTTATGGATGGGTGCATTGATTATCTTCATATATGTTATGATGAGTTTTGATTGAGTTCTCAATATCAGTCGTTCTTTCAGCGTATTCTGATGATGAATTTGGCTAAGAAATTTTAGGATGGTGGCTGTTTAGATTATGATATTTGAATTTTTAATAGTGATTATAAATAGATTGTCTGCGGATTATCAGTTGGTCCTGTCCTAGCCTCTGGAATGCTCTTGACGCCAGTATGTGTGGCTTAGCAACTCCTAATTCTATGGCCCTCTTTTTGAAATGACTTAAAACTTATCTCTTTGTCAATTTTCAGTAATTGCAGCAGGAGCATTTCTAAGTGATAATTCAAAGGAGGAGCTATACAAATATTTTGTTACATTACATTACATTACAATAATTTGAATGTCTTTTTTGTATTTTTGTAGGGTGGTGGTTGTTCATTCTTTGACCGAGTAAGACGCGTATTTCTTCATCCATGTCTGGAAAACAGTGGACTCGGTGATGCATGGGACATTGAGGATCTCGTAAAGTTTGCCAAGAAGAGAAAGGTCTTGTAATTTTACGATGCCATGTATTTACTTGTTTCCTGTAATAACATTTGGCATCATTACTTGAATGTCATCTAGATGTTAATTGTTGCTCCAATCAAAGAGTTACAATTAGGGGCCATCCATATATTACATATGCAAAAAGGCATATTTTCAACCCCCGTTGCACCATGTACAGTTTTTGGACCCCATGTGTGTACGTACAAATTAGCTAATCTACCCCCCATCATTGCTTACATAATATATGGATAGTTCAGTAGCAGCTTGCCTCAAATTAACATAGTTCATGTTTTCTCTCAATTTTTAAGTACAACTTTTGATAGTAAGTAGTTTTTCATCCTGTACCTGAATGTCAATTTTTTCTGTGGATTTTGCACAAGTGTGTATCTTTGTTGTTCTATTGTTTAGGCTTGTTCATATTTTGGCGCGAGACAGTTGTGCGACACAGCCGATATTATTTTTTGTCCGTACAACTACCTCATCGATCCAATGATACGAAAAAGTGTCAGTTATTGCTTTTAATTCTGAATAAATTTCAATGAGTTTTTTTGTAAAAGGGACGATTTGTATTAAGATCTTATATAATGCTTTATAATTTGCATATTTAGTCTTGTCTTTATGGAATTATTGAACTTATAGTGACAAAACATGTTTAGTATACTTTTATTTGCTTGTAATGTAATGTAATAGAATATTTGTATAGAGCGCCTGTTCTGAAGAATTACTCAGAAGCGTCCCCGTTGCGATTACTGCATGTTGATAAAGAGAAAAGTTTTAAGCTGTTTCAGAAAGAGGGTCAAAGAGTCAGCAGTTGCTTAATTACGTCAAGAGCATTAGATCAAGAGCATAACAGAATATAGATCCGACTGACTCGAAACCTAGTTTCAAGAATAGGGAGGTTCGTGCTCAGGGCAGACTGAGGAGGCCTTTAGTTGTGAACCGAAGATATGGCCAACGAGGTATAGAACTAAGAGGATGGTTCCACGACAACTACAGACTTTTGGTCGACTGACAGTAGATTACTACTACTACTACTAACCATAAACCTACAGTAAACCTAATCATAAGGGATCATCCATGCTGTACGTACGCAAAATTTTTTCGGAATATTTCATATTTTCAGCCCTCTGTTTGCACACCGTACATACGTAAAATCTCCTAAATCCAACCCCACATCCCCCTCAGTGCGTACATACTGTATGGATGGACCCTAACCCAGAGCCGTAGCTAGGGTTTTCGGCGCCCGGGGCAAGATTTATATTTTGCACCCCTAAATTTGGATGATGACCTTTTTTTAGTCGTCACAAAGTTTACTTATCTTTATAAAACACTCCATTTTCGGACTGATGACCTTTTTTTTATTTGGCACAGCTATTTTTATTTTTTCCACATCCACAATGCGCTCCCCTCACCGGTCGGCGCCCGGGGCGGCTTGTCCCCATGAGTCCATGACCCTCGAGTTACGGCTTTGCCCTAACCCTGTCTGTAGATGAGCTGTCATGATACCTGAGGATGGAGTAGCTGTGACAGAGCTGTAGAGCAGACCAAGTTTGTTTCTAAGAAGTAATGTTGATTGTGTTAATATTTTCTCTTCTGTACAGCGTTGCATTGAACATTTGCTGTTGTTGTTGTAGATGGATATAAACTTGACCGGTCAGATTGTGCTCTTGGACGAGGCGCATAACATCGAGGATTCCTCACGCGAAGCCGCTAGCTTCAGTTTATCTCTGGACCAGCTTCAAGAAGCGGCCAACGACCTTCACAGCGTCGGTACTACGCCTTTAGTGCATTGGCGACAGGTCATAGTGTTATGGTTGGAGTCAGGGTTGGAGTTGCCGGGGGGGTTGGGGGAGTTGAACCCCCCCCAAGCTAACTTTTCAACCCTTCCAAAAATCGCATATTTGGTACATGCAGTTTCTGTCATGCATTGAATTTCAGTCCTCAACCCCCCCAGCTCAAATTTCACAACTCCAACATTGGTTGGAGTTTATAGCGGTGGTTCTTAAATGAGGTATTTGTACTTTTTGGGGGTACTTGAAGGACATTGTGGGGGTACACAGAATGATCCTATACAGTGTACATAGGACATTGTAGTAAATGTCTTTAAAAGACTATTTCCATATCATTCTGTTAAAGAATTTTACTACAGTGTCCCATGTACACTTTTAGTTAAAACAACATTTGCAGGGTGCCTGCACATTAAAAACTTGCTGAAGTGGGTCGCGGTCTCAAAAAGTTCGGGAAACCCTGTTCTATTGAAACTGACGTGCAACAGAAGTATGATTGAAAATGTATAGAAATCGTATTCAGAATCAATGTTGAAATTGCCCTGGAAATATGTCACTAGTACCGTTCATTAAGGTGGCATGTATGAATTAATTACCAGTAACCAGGGATATTTTTACACCCTCAACACCCTCCCCCAATTTGAGGTCGAAACCCCCCAAAAGTTGCTATTCTGAGGCTGGTATGCATTCTAAATGCATACTAAATAGCCCCGAGCACCCCCAATTGGAGAAGTAACACGCCTCCCCCAACTTTTTTTCTCGGATGACTTTTTTTGCTTGTCAGACTTTCATGAGACTTTATGAGGTTTTTTGCTTGTCAGACTTTTTTGAAACTGTGTAAGTTTTTTTTTTTTTTCCTGCACCTGCACCGCCAAATTTTACTGACACCCCTCAAATTCACAATTCTAGAAATAACCCTGCCAGTAACCCTCCTCTAAATCTGTCTGATGTATGAAACGTAATGTAGTGTAATCTGCTGATTGACAGTGTTAAACAGATTTTTGTAATTTTATTATGTTTTTTTTCAGCTGCTTGCAAGAGGAAGCCAGCTGAGCACAGGGCATTGGCACAAATGGTTTGAATCTTCATCTTAAGTTTTCATTAGATTTACATGAGATGTTTTCTTGAAATTAAATAAGTAAGTAAGTAAAGTGTCTTTTGTGAATTTCTATGGAACATTTTCGAAAGTACTGTCTCAGTAGCTGTATATTCTTACTTGCTAAGGCTGAATTTGAAATGGCCAGAGCAGCCAAAGGGTTAAATTAATTTCTTGGATGTTGCTGACTATTTCATTTTTTGTCTGTTTTCTTTCTGGTTAACCCTTTCACGCCATAAGACTGATATTTTGGTTTTATAACATTTTGGTTATGTGGATCAACAGGGTCAAAGGCTTTGGTCGCAATGTTGTTGTGTGGAATATTTCTTGGATTTTGATTTGGTTTGTAGTGTGAAAATCTTGGTCAATTGATCGAGAATCAAAAGTCGCAGATGGATGACGGTAGTTACGACAGTGAGTCTAAAGTGTTAACTGGGACAGAAATTGTAGCGCATTTGGAATTGGTGGGTCTTAATGTTTCTCGACTGAAGGAACTTCAGGTAAACATCATTATTTCAAATGAAATGTTATTTTACATTTTCAATGCAGTCAAAGTTATATCTGAATGCATTATAATCTGTGAGTGGGTATTTTATTTCTGAAAGCAAATTTAATTTGTGATATATTAATTTATTTTTAAATAGTGTTGCACGTTTCACTAAAATCTGTGAAAAAATGGAAAATTTGATTTAAATTTTATAGAAATGGCGTCGAGATGTTGATATTATGTGCAAGTTTTCTATTAACCCCTTAACTGGGGATCCCGGATATATCCGTCCATTTTACATTGAGTTACAGTTAAACACACGGTTAAGGGGTTAATTAATTGGATTAATTAGTTGGTGGTGCTTTACGTCCAGATTAACGTACATTTATTTTAAGGGATTTCTGAACACGGTAACAGAGAAGGAAGATGAAAGACATGGTCAGTCCACCGAACATAAAATGGCTTCTTCGACAAATGCCCTATTGGATGGAGTGTTCATGGTTCTTGGATTTATTTATAAGGACAATTTCAAATTTATAGACGATTATAGGTACTATTTCAGCATGATCTTAAAGTTTTTTGGGAAAGTTTACAACTTTAAAATTTTTTCTTTATATGTCTTCCTCTATCAGAAGATTGACAGTCATTTTCCTTCAGTTCTCTCTATCTTCTGCTGCTCTTTTCAAGATCCATAGTTCTTTGTGTTTGTCTAGCTGGCCTGTTGAGAGAAAATTGGGTCCCCTGGGCAGAGCAGTCACGGGGGAACACTTTTACGAAATGTTTGGAATTTTCTTTTCTTAATTTTATAGATAATTTCCTCCAAAAATCGTGTGGCCTTTTTTCCTTGTCAAGACTTTTCGAGCAAAATCAACCCTTCTCTCTGTTTCTACTATAACCGCACAGCGCTATCATATTCATTTCTTTTTGCACAACCATTCATTTTGAAATATTGTATCTAAAAAGTTTATTGCGGGCCCCTCCTGGCCCCCTTCGGATCACCAGGCCCCAGGACATTTGTCCCCCTATCCCTTCTCGACGGGTCTGTTGTCCAGTCAAAGATGTTATCCATCCAGCTTCTTCATGGTCACCCATGACTACTTGTTCCTTATATTCTGTCTTCCATTTCTTTATAATTGCGTAACTTATAAAAGATATTGTTATTCAGATGCTTAGATTAATTATAATTATATGAAAATCAATTGCTTTCTTTCTTTCTTTCTTTGCTGAAGGATGAAGTCTTTTGATGATTGTACACAGGTTTTAAATTTTTCCTACTTTTTTATTTATCTATGAATATTTGTTTTTTTATTTGCTCCAAAATTTATCTGTTTTTTTTTTGATTTTAGGGTGGCCACAGTGAAGATGTATACATATAAAAGTGCTCCAACTGTAAGTAATTTGATTTTGTTGTTCTGATGTATTTTCAGAATTTTAAGTTAGATTATTTACTTATTTTTGGTGTAACATTGTCTCAAAATTTTGTTGATTAAAATTAGAAAATTGGAAATGATTTGCTAAATTTTGTAGCTTTGTTCAAACAGCTTATTCTGAAAATTATAACATGAAGTGTTGATGATTATGCAGTGCCTATTGATGCCTTTAATTTACACTTTTTCTGGGACAATCAAATGAATTTATACTATCGGGCTAATTCAAGTTTGGGTCCATCCATACAGTACGTATGCACTGAGGTGGGAAGGGGTTGGATTTAGGAGATTTTGCCTATGTACGGTATGCAAACGGGAGGAGGGGAGATGAAAATTTTTTTTGGCATACGTACTATATGGATGACCCCTTTGGTTTAAATATTTTTGGTGTAGGATAACAAATGGCTGGGAAAACGAAAAGGGAGCGTCAGGGCGGCTTGGACATTTCAGCTGAACTTCTGGTGCTTGAACCCTGCTGTGGTATGATAATAAGCTAAGCGACTGTAATGCTAATGGTATGATAATAAGCTAAATGACTGTAATTCTTATGGTGCAATAGTGAAGCAGCTACAGCTGATAGCATCAAATGTTTGTTCATATTGCCTTTTATGTTAAGTAGGGTTCATCATCATCATCATCATCATCATTTTTGCTCTCTGCCAACACTTTAGCGGCAATAGCTAGACACATTTTAACACAAAGGTCACGGTTAATATTTAGTAAGGTTGTCAAATTTCAATGTGAAATATTGGTATTTGCATTTTCCAGACAGGGCATTTGCATTTTCCAGAGGGGCAAGTGCCATCATCTTGCCCTAATGTGTGGGCACCCATGCTTCCTAAGTTTATGCTGTTGATGTCTTCTGTACACTTTGTGTTCTTGCATTTAGGCCTTTAATGACATGGGCTGTAACACGCGGTGCATTATCTTGACGAGTGGAACACTTTCTCCTATGAGTTCTTTCCAGTCTGAGCTTGGCGTTGTCTTTCCAATTCAGTTGGAGGCTAATCATGTGATAGGAAATTCTCAGGTTATTTAGCTGTTTTGATTTTGCAATTGGCATTTTATGAATTTCAATTATTTTAATTACTCTTAAATGCAAATCTTTTGTTATTTGCTTCTTGTTTTTGTGTGCAGTTAATTAATAAGAACAAGTGCTTTGATGTATAAAAATGTATTTTGAAATAATTTTTTGATGACTGTTATTTATTTTTATTTGACTCTGTAATGTGCCTTTGCTTCTGACATTTTGGTATTATGATGCACAAGAAATTGTCAGTTTAGTAATAATAATAATAATAATAATAATAATAATAATAATAATAATAATAATTTCTTGAATAACTTGTGCCATTTCCTTTAAAAATGAAGAAAATTCTGACTTTTTATACGGTTAAATTCTCTTTGTTATAGGTTTGGATTGCTTGTATATCTCGGGGTCCGTCTAATCAGCCTCTCTTGGGCAGCTATCAGAATGCTGAAACTCTCAGTTATCAAGATGAAATTGGAAAGACAATTCTTCAGATATGTCAGGTGTTTAGTTATGCTTTTATTATCCTAAGAACTTCATTATTATTATTATTATTATTATTATAGTGTATTATTATTATTATTATTATTATTAAGACAATTTATAGAGCGCAGTTCCTTGTGATGAAGACTAAAGTCAAAATTGTACAATGAACATTATAAGAGATATTAAACATATGAATATTAGGCACTTGATAACAAATCAGGGAGGTCACTCAATTATGTTAGGCAGAGTTCCACAGACTCGGATTGCCCCTCAACTGTCCGAAGTTACAGCCATGGCACTGGTGAGGAAATTTTAAGCGACATTCTGGAAGACAGTGGTGACTTGATGACCAGGCCATTATTTTTGACTCATATTTTCTAGAAAGTACCATTTGGGCCCCGTGTATATGTTTTCTGCCATGGTGACAAAAAATATTTTGTAAAAAAGGTCATCACTGCTTTATTTTGTTTGATTTTTTTATTAATTTCTCTTCCAAAAGTAGAATAAGCAAAAAATGTCATCATTACTTTTCAAAGTGCCTCGTTTTCAAACATTTTAAAACTTCACTGTATACTAAAATGACTATTGAATTTGAACATTATATGACCACCGCAATGTTTAGTTCTTGTGATTCACTGGGGAATTGTATGGTATTGGATATAATTTACCTCAAGGATATTATGTATCAAATTGTACAAACCCGCTAATTATGTTATAACAAGGTTCTACTGTAGTTACTTTGCAGCACTGGTGTTTAATTTTAAGCTATTCTGGAAGACAATGGTGACTATTTAGAGTTTCTGAACCTAAGAATTTTGAGTCTGCAGTCTGTGAAATTTGATTAAGATATACACTATGTATGGCCTGTCAATTTTTTGAATATATTTTTCTAGAAAGTACCATTTGGTGTGCTGTGTTTTCTGCCATCGTACAAATCGATGGAAAAGATGACTAACAGATGGAAGGTAGGGTGGTTGATGTGTATCAAAGTATTTAGGAATTCATTTTCAAACATTTTTAAAATTCAAGTACAGTCAAAAGACTATTGAATTTGAAACATATGTTAGTGTTTATTTTATTCTCTGGGTAAATTCCCCAGTTTGAAATTTCCCCCTAAAAATCTTGACATTTTGGCAAGTAGAGTATGACCTCCCAATGTCTGTTCCCCCTCCAATTTTAATCTCCCCTAATGTCTACCGGTAGGTGGCTATCTAGAATAGCCACTTCTTATGACTACAATCAAAATAGGTTCAAGCTCATTAGAAAGAAATCATTTATGCTGTCTAAAACTTATCTGTGTTTGTGAATATAGGATGTTGGAATTTTGGCACAGATCTCACGGTGCAAAGTGATTTTATGGGAACCAAGGGCTTCGGACAGAGAAGATTTTGACGGCGTCCTTCAGAAATATTATGAAGCTGTCCGAAAAGGCGGCGCAGAAAATTGTAAGAGGATTGTTATTTTATTTTATTACATTTGGGTACAATTGTGTAAAGTAAAGTAAAGTTTTCCCATGGCCAGAAGCAAGCTTTGGGACGGTGCTGATCTCCGGTCTTTTCAGGCATGAACAGCGACAACAGGTGACTATGCCATTAACTATTGAGCAGTAGGCTGCCAGCCAAACGTTAGGCCTGATTATTTGCAGCTAACGCTGCTCCTCAATTGAATGTTATAACTGCCCTCTAGATAAAGGCTGAGTCGACCTTAGGGGCTCTGGAGTTGAAATATCACCTACTGCACTACCGTCCAGCGTTGTTACCACTCTGCTATCTTTCCGCCCCTTTACTGCCGGGTAGTCTTAACTGAAGCCCATCCATTTTCTATTGCTTATATATCCTCCTTGGGCATGGCCAGAAGCAATCACTGTAAGACAGACTGGCTTGTGGATTTTCAACCATGAACTTCCACAACTTCGGACTATGATTTTCTGCTATTGAGCAGCCATTGACTGATGACAAAATAGTTATTTAATGGCACTAAAGAAGTTCTTTGAATAATTGATTTTGTGGCTTAGAACAATTCGCTGATAGCAACTAATGTCATTTTCTTGCTATACTTCGGATTTGTGATGCCAAGCATAGTCGACATTATGGATCATGAATTCTGAGCGGAACAATGTTATTTGAGTTTGACTGTATGAATTCAGTTGTTTTAGGTGGGCCGCAAGAGGATGTTAATGGGGCGTTGCTTTTTGCCGTCTGTCGAGGAAAAGTGAGCGAGGGATTGGATTTCAGTGATAACAATTCCAGGGCAGTTATAACGGTTAGCTGTTATGAATCTTTTTCTAGGCAAAAGTATGCTCTGATTTTTTTCTTGTGTATTGTATTGTATACTGGACTATTTATATAGCACCGTAAGCATAGCATAACCAAAAACGAGGGCGCTTTACAGGGAGTATGACTCCCCAAACAGATGGCTTTTTAGTCTGTTTTTGAAGATGGGCCGAGCATTGATCTTCTTAATTTCAGGTGGAATGGTATTCCACTGGAGTGGTCCACCTTGGGAGAAGGGGCGATCACCGAGGGTTGGAATCTTTAGTGGTTTCGGGATAGCGAGGTCGAGAGTGTGTAGAGAGTTGGCTGTTAAATGTAAATTGCTACCGTTTGATAAAGTGTTATTGTGTATTTGATGCAGAATTTACTGTAAATTGATGATAAAAATGCATGTGGAATTTTTTAGACATTATGTTCCTTTTAACTGCTTTGATTTTACCTTGTATTGATTTTTCTTATTTTTTCGAGTTTCATTTTATCATTTGATGGTTCTTTGCCAGAGGTACTGAAGTATATTTATTATGGAAACTTAATGTTTATAATTTGCAGGTTGGAATTCCTTATCCAAATGTTAAGGACATACAGGTATGTTGCATTCTTTTCTGACAAAACGAGTTGAACTTTTGTCTGATGGCTCTGTGTAGGGGTAATTTTCCTTTACATAAGATTCCAAGGGTATTCCACTCATTTGGTTTTGACTGCATGCTTGTATTCTGATCTTTTCCAAATTGTGAGTTCCGTCTACCATCGCATGGTCTATCAACATCTTCTTCCATCCTTCACTTGTGTCTCTGTGTTGGAAAACATCCCATGGTGGCGCTCTCCATTCTTTGCTGGATTTCAGGTGGTCATTTAACACTTTTCCTATTGAGTTTTTTGCAAATTTTGGAAAAATTTTGGGACCCAATTTTTTTGCAAATTTTTAAACAACAAAATTTTAGGGCCAATGTTGGATGATTTGCAATTTTTATACCCCAACAATTTTTGCAATTTTTTGCACATTATTACATTATAAATTAATATTTTAATTTTGTGTTGGGAAACATCCCTGGAAGGTGCTCCCCAAATGACGCCTCTGCTGGATTTCGTCATGGCGGTGAGCTCTTTTTTACCATCCAAGTGGATTTTAAAGATCATCTTCCGATCTGCAGAGGCCTCAACACTGTCAACAGTGCTTCAGACGTTGGCTATGCCATGTCAACAGCACTATCTGCAGCGGGAGCGCTGCTTTTAATTAAGACTAAAGAGGCGCTACAGAAAAACTATTACATTACATTCTATCAGGTTCTGCAGAAGAAGAAATACAATGATGTACAAAGCCAAACTAAAGGTCTTCTCTGTGGTTCCGATTGGTACGAAATCCAAGCGTACCGTGCTCTGAACCAGGCCCTGGGCCGATGTATACGACACAGGTTAGTCAGATTCATTTCTGTGAATTATTATTATTATTATTATTACATGGTTTTTTCCTTCTATTTTCATTCCCCCACCAACTTCCTATTTATTTATTTTATTATTCTCACCATTTATTATTTATTTATTTATTTGCCTATTTATTGATTGATTGTAAATATTGTGATTTATTATTTATTTATTTATTTATTTGCTGTTAAGATAGATACATGTTGTTAAGCTTACAATTCATTTGTAAAAGCATGCAACTCATCTGACATTAAATGTCAGAATAATGTTGTTAGGTCTGATGTTGCAAGTTTTAAATAGTGTAAATACTGATTTGTTTTTTGTTTTGTTGCAGACATGACTGGGGTGCTTTGATTCTGCTTGACGACCGCTTTGGCAAAAATCCACAGAAGTACACGTCAGGTGGACTGAATTTTTATTTTACGTTGATCTCCTTTGTGAGCTAAAATCATGCACTTAGATTTTGACAATCTTCGTTGTTAGTCACGAGTGAATAATTGTAATACCATGTTATCTAGCGTATAAGATGCACTTTTTCTCTTTAAAAAACGGTACCATGTGTGGGTGTGTATATATATAGTAATAAATTTTATGTACATACAATTTTATGTGATGTTAGTTGGTGGTTGAGAAAAATTTTGTTTGACACATCAATTTTCAAAGAAGTTTTTCCAAATTTTACCAGACAATTGTGATTGTCCAGGTTGACTTCAATAGACAATTCCGAATTCATTGATAGCAAAAAATGATGTAGGATTATTGTTTAATGGACATTATGAATTATGCATTTAATCATACAGTTCATTTGTAAAAATGAAACTCATCTGACATTCTTCAGAATAATTTAAAGCAGAATTTTAAAGACAATTGTGATTGTCCATTTTGTTTAATAGAGACTGGGGTGCTTTGAGGAAATTTTGAAACGCTTTGGCAAAAATACATATTATACAGGTGGACTGAATTTTTATTAACATTTTTACATTATGATAGTTTTAGACAACTATTGTTAGTCACTAGTGGATGATTATAATATCTACAGGGTGGCGTAAAAAAACTGGTCTAGTCACATTTAGGATTGCATTTAATATAGTCCATTTTTTGCGCCACCCTGTAGATGCAAATTTGGTTTTCTCATATGATTCCTGTCAAAAAGACCCATTACTCTAGATTAATGTTTTAAAAATTTGTATTTATCTGAAGAATTTAGTAATTTCAATTTTTTTCAACAAAATCTTACTACCAAAGTTAAACCATCTTGATGGTTTGTTTAGGGCTTTCAAAGTGGGTTAAGCAAAGAATACAGTTCTTTGGAGACTTTCCAGGTGCTATGGCTCGTCTAACAGAATTCACCAAGGACAGACTTTATACAAATTCCTCTGTGGAAGGAAAGTAAGTTTGATATGATATTAATCGTAAAAAAAGTCTAATCATCTAATCTTATAGTCCATTTTCTATAGCTGTAGATTCATAATGCTTAGAAGCATCATTACTCTAGATTAATGTTTTAAAAATTTGTATTTATCCAGATCCAGGTTGAATCCTGGATATCAGACCAGACTACCAGACTGTGGTGATAAGCCAGGTAAAAAAGATTAGCATTTAAATCGTGGTTTAAAAATTGAAAGTGAATTCGCAGTGTGTGAAGCAACGAGTACCAGAGTGCTGGAGGGTAGCAGCAGATGAAATGGCAGAATGATTTTTATATTGAAGTCATTTTGCTGCACTAAAACATTGAGGTGTAATGTTGGACATTGAATTTAACCCTTTAGCTAGTAGACCCTTCGGCCCGAGGGGTTCCTAAACTTAGCCTTTTTCCATAACCTTTTGGGCAGAAAGGCTATGAACTTCCACATAATGCAATGGCAGTCCAGAATGCAGCAATGGTATTTAAACTCCACTGATCACAGACTGTGGTGGATAAACCAATTGGGGCAAGATGGTGTTTACATGCCCCCTCCTAAAAATGCAAATACCAATATATCACATTGAAATTTGAAAAACTTGCTAAAATATTTTTCTATTGACCACAGTGTTAAAATGTGTTTTGCTCCCTCCTGGAGAAATTTATGTGACATAACTGTGACCATTGTGTTTTGCCCCCTCCTGGAAACATTTCTGCGGGCACCCATGGTACTGATAGATGGTTCTGTGTTGTAATTTCACTTTACCTATGCCAGTATGGAGGTGGGAGGGTTGCCACAGTAATGAAGGGGTTAAGTGATATTTATATTAAGTGATATCGAATATTTGAATTTACATCTAGTATATATTGATTTATAGGGAATGCAGGCTTTGGACAGTGATTGCTTCTCTTCTCCTGCTTCTCCCTTTTAGTATCCTAATCCTTTAACGTCAATTTTAACATATCAAATATCTAATATATCTAACATTGTTATATGAAATACTTTTACTTTTGTCTGTACGACTATTTTCCGATATTGAATTGTAATACTAAAGATATTTGGTTATGACTTTGATACAATTGTTACCTCCCCTGATCTGTTTATCAAGTGCCTTAAGACGCATATGTTTAATATCTCTTGTGGTGTTCATTGTTAAGCGCTTTTGACTTTAGTCTTCACTATGCTTACTGTGCTCTATAAATTGTCTTAATAATAATAATAATAATAATAATAATAATAATAATAATAATAAACTATGCTTACTGCACTCTATAAATTGTCTTAATAATAATAATAATAATAATAATAATAATAATAATAATAATAAACTGATTCTGATTCTCCAATCATTTTGGACCTCCAATGCTAGGAGCACCTCTGAGTAGAAATAGAAGAGGTGCTATACAAATGTCACATTACATTACATTCTGATAAGTAGATTTGGTGCTGTGCTGTTAATGTTGAAAGCCATTGGATTTTTTCAAGATTGCAATACGATGATTTATCTTTGCTGAATTGCCTGAAATTTATATGCCATTTACACTTGGAGCCTCTCAGTGGCCACCTCTGATGCCCGACTGCCTAGGCAGGCCCGTCGAGAGAAACTCCGGGCCCCTGGGCAGAGCAGTCACAGGCATCTAGAAAGTTTATGTTTAACTGATGACCTTTTTTTAGCTTGTCAGACACTTTTCAGTAATTGTAATGAGATCAAGTGTGAAAAACTGGGAAGGCCTTTTTTGCTTGTCAGTCTTTTCAGGGTGTTAAAGCCTTGGACGGGCCTCCCCCTCACCCAACTACCTTCAGCATCTTCGTGATAATATTATAGTATTCCATGTGTTAAACATTTTATGGACCTGCCCAGGCCCCCTACATGTTGCCAGGCCCCTGGGCATTTGTCTCCCCTCTCAGCAGACCTGTGCCTAGGAAGATTGAGCAACAATTTCTTCTGTCTATATACCCATTGAAATGTTTAATTATATTATTATGTGAAAATTTGTATTTAAACATTTTGATTTCTTCAACTATTTTGGTTTTAAGTGAAGCCAATTTTTTGTAGAGTTTCGCCACCAGAGGTCCAAAATGATTCAATAACTGAGATGACTCAGCAGCATCAGTTGAACACAAGCACACCACTGGCAAATCGATTAGTTATTTCAATGAGACAGCTTTCCACTAGCGAAAACATCTGTGCTGAATCTACTCCAAGTCACCATTTGGCAACAGATTTTCGTACAGCAAAAGATAGAGGTCCTGTGACCACGATTTCAAACAGCTCTGCAGGAAAAACAATGTGCAGGAAGTCAACAAACTTTCAGATCTCAGAAAACTTTGCCTTTTCTCAGGCTGGAGGTTTTATTCCCGCGTCTCAGTTTGTTTCATGTGATGCGAGCTTCGATCGAACGTCAGAAACAATTTTGCAGATTGATTCTGCCAAAAGCAGAAGTAATGAATTTGAGCAGGGACAAAGAAACACGGACTCAACAAGCTTTAGAAGTTTGAACTGCTCGGAAACGTTACCTGAAAATGAAACGCGTAGACTGGAATTAGCGAATAATGGAGAAAGTAAATGTGATACAAATGGCAAAATGTCCAGTCCTGTAAATAACAGAATCCCGGTGAGCAAATTGAAAACTGATGATTTTCTGCCAGAAGAACAAACAGAGCTGATCAAGTTTGAAACATATTCGGAAAGAAGTAATTCTCCCGACCTGTTCGACTCTGTGCCAACAACGATTGCAAGTGAAGAGGTGAACGGTGTCCTCCAAGAGCTCGACGTCGAAACTAACAGGCTGAAACCAGTGCCAAGTGCCATGCAAACTACTTCAGAAGATCCAGAACATAGCAGTGTTTTGAACATTGATAAAAGCTTGTCTGGCTTCTCTGTATCGGCAAAAGAAAACGAGACAAAACTTGGCATCTCTGGTTTGAAACAAAATGAGAATCTGTCGGACGACTGTTCTGAATTTCAGTGTTCTCAAAAGAGGAAAATTATAAGTAATCGTACTTCTTTCCTCGTGCCAGAAAATCGACATTCTGCGAAAAAGTTGAAAACTTTGTCTCGTTCCAAAGGCCAGTCTGCCAGAAACAGTACAGTTTCTGGAGTCAAGGATTCATTTGTTGACTCAACTTCACCAAAAATGCTGTCAGAAACTGCAGAAAATATCAAGGTAGCAGAACCAAGCAACTCGACGCGATTACAAATTCAGAAACCAGTTCGTTTAGGTAGAAAGAAAATGTTTGACAATCTAATTCCTGCTAGTAAAATACCAGCTAAGAAAGGAGTTGAATTCATAGACACACTTGATTCAGTGGAAAACGAAAAACATGAATTTGGAATTATCTCTTGTGTGGTTTGCCAGGCATTGCTTACAAAGAATGGAAAATTACTGCTATCACGTAAGACATTTGTTGATATTTCTTGTTTCTGCTCTTCTACGAAAATAAGTTTTCTGTAGTCACTGTCCATATTTACATTCCATGTTTTAAAATGAATAAATTGAATTATGAAAGTGTTCACGCTCCTGTTGAGTGAATCTACTGCATTCACTTGAACATTTATTTCAGATATCACAACAAATAATTGTTTCCGAGCTTCGTTTTGGAAGGCACTGTTTAAGAATTCACAGTTCAGCAGCAATAATGCTTGTCAAAAGTCATTTTCAGAAAGGTGCTTTTGCTTGTGAAGTTGATGAACATTATCAAGGTAGGACAGACTTTGACAATGACCTATCACCTTTGCTGTTAACTCTTTAATGTATCACTTTTCATTTTAACTCTTTAAGATGTCACCTTTGCTTTTAACTCTTTAATGTATCACTTTTGATTTTAACTCTTTAAAATATCACCTTTGCTGTTAACTCTTTAAGATTTCACTTTTAACTCTTTAAGATATCACCTTTAATATAATATAATATATAATATAACAAGGTTTAAAGTGGTTCAGTAGGGACTGCCCTGTGTGAGAACCACTTTGCTGTTAACTCTTTAAGATATCACCTTTGCTGTTAACTCTTTAAGGTATCACCTTTGATTTTAACTCTTTAAGATATCTCCTTCTTTGATTTTAACTCTTTAAGTTATCACCTTTGCTGTGGACTCTTTAAGGTATCACTTTTGATTTTAACTCTAAGATATCACACTTGGCTTTTCCATTGAAATTGTGAACTTTTAGATTATAGCATAGCTTAAATGTTTGAATTAATGCTAGTGCTTAATTCTACCATAGGACCAATGAGTCTAAACAGTCATTGGAGTGAGGCTGATGGGTGCTGTGTTCAGCTGTTGTACTGCAATTCATGCAAAGCTGACAGAAAATCAACCTGTCTGGGAATTGAGGTGAAAGCAGTTTCAGACACCAATGAAAGCCATCTACACCCTGATCAGGTAGTCGCATTGCTATTCCAATAACTTTTACACCTTTGCTCAATAATGTTCCTATCTGACATAAGCAGATGGCTTCTCTTTACTCAAAAACGAAATCGTATATATTTGTGTGTGTGTATATATATATATATATATATATATATATATATATATGCAGTCACAGTATATAGGTACAGTATTATACACATTATATATATGTTACAGTCAAAGCATAATTAGTCATTACACTAAATGACTGAAACTTTTAGTCATTTCGTGTAATGACTACACATTTTGACTGTAATATATATATATATATATATATATATATATATATATATATATATATATCCTTAGAGATCGACTCCACTGGCTCCGTGTGCTACAGCGCATTGTCTACAAGCGCTGTTGGCTTATTTTCGGGCTTTACACGATCCATTCTGTCCTAATTATCTAACTGTACTTGTACGGAGATCGACTGTGATCGAGAGGAGATCGGTTCTTAGGTCCAGTCGGAGAGTGCAGTTGTTGGTCCCTCCCCGTCCAAGACCCCTAAGTTTGGGAAAGATCATTCGCATGGGGAATCCCGCCCTGTGGAACTCTCTTCCAGACAATGTGACTGGAGCAGTCTCAGCTGGACTTTTCATTAGAAATTTGAAGACACGTTTATTTAATATTGGATATGAACTGTGTTAAGCGCTTTTGTTGTAGGCCTTAGCCTTGTCTACTGCGCTATATAAATTGTCAATAAATAATAATAAATAAATATATATATATAAACACAAATTATATTATATACACATGTATAATGCATCAATGCATCCATAATCAGCAATTATATTAAGTAATTAAAATATGTATAGATTCATTGATTAAACATAGCTTTGATAGAGTGAATCATAGAGCTGATTAAATGACAGAGATATAATGAAATTGCAAAGAAAATCTCTTTATGCTGGACATATCACAAATGACTACTACGCAGAATAAGTAATAACAATATATAAAGAAATTGTATAAAGTGGAGGACCGTGAAGAAATTGGCAAAAAAACAAGATATTTTCCAGTAATTGTTTTCATTTTAATATCTTAATGGATGTTAAGGTTTTAAGCTTACTGCTCAGTGTATTCACAAGATAAAAGATTTGAAATTCATAAAGATTTGGGCTCATATTCACAAGAAAAGATAAAGATTTGAACTTTGTGGATTGGAATTGATAAAGATTTGGAAATGACATTTAAACTGTACTTTGTTTAGGTCTGGCTGGTTCCCAGTTGTTTGAAGAAGTCTTAATGGATATTGAAAATGTTGCCTGAACTTTTGACTGATAAATTATCGTAGTTTTGATATTTTTCTGTACAAATATGAATTGGTATGACAGTATTTGTGTGACTAAATGTAAATGTTATGCATTGCATTGTGTGCATATGTAATTTTACCTTTTCCAATCTTAGCTATGATGTGAAAGTGTAAGTTGAGTTTCTCTGCTAAAACCTTGCTAGCAGGCTTTACTGTATATGTGCAAAATTTAACCAGAATTCATGGGTTTTATGACAGTTGACAATGTTTGGTTCTGTGATTACATTTCCATGAATTTTTTTCTTGACTGTTGTTTTAGAGATATATATAAAAATGTTGTTGCCTTTTATAGTCTTAAATCATGTATCATTAAGGTCTCTTTTGAAAAATATTCTCTGGCTCAAGATACTTATCTGTTACAGGTGCACTCCTGTTAATCTGCCACTCATTAATTCACCAAAAATATACAGAACAAATTCAATCAATCCCATTGTTAAAACTACTCATTTATCCGCCAACCACCAAAACAATTGTGATTCCAGCCTATTGATTTACTACTCCTTAATCCACCAACCTTAAAATTTATGGATCGGAAACATGGACTCTGAGAAAAGAGGAAATAACAAGACTGGAGGCCTTTGAAATGTGGATATGGAGAAAAATCGAGAAGATCAGCTGGACAGAACATAAGACAAATGAGGAAGTGCTGAAACAGGTGGAGGAAAAGAAAGAGATGATCAACACAATAAGAAAAAGACAAAAGACCTGGATGGGAATATAATGAGAGAAGACTCACTTAAATAATAGGACAACTAGGGGAAAGACCAAAGGAAGACCACGAGAGAGATGCTATTGGCTGGATGATGGAAAAGGACTATAAAGACTTAAAGGAGAAAGCTTGAACAGGAATGAATGGCGAAATTGGAATACAAAACTTGCCTAAGGGCAGAATACTGCGAAGAATCCACCAACCCACTAAATTTGCATTAAATCCATGGTCATTCAGCAGTTTTGGTGAAATTACGGATCTAGCTATCTGTTTTCTGTATATTGGCAACAAAAGCAGCTATTGTCTGCTTTGTGTTTAAAATTTTTTTAATCAAGTAACATTCGTGTCATTGGCTACAAAACGTACAATGAAAATGGGTCGATTCAGGAATTGAACAAAAACGTGATATATGGTCGTATAAAGACAAAAACCCAGGAGCAGGTCAAAAGGAAATTGCGGGTAATTTCAGCCGTGATTGGAAGATCGTCGTTTTGTGCTGCATCATCAGAAAATTAGCTGGCTTTTTAAAATAGACACACAGTAAACCAACAAGCCAGCAAGTACTGACTACCAAACGCAAATAGCATGAAGTAACGGTTTTTACATGTAGAACTACAGTCCACTGTAGTGAACTAGAGAACACAGGTATGCTTTTACAAGAAACAATACTGTAGCACAGTATATTGTTGTGTTTACTGTTTGCAATGCATGTAGCTGTTTTGTATACCGCATTATACACTCCGTCCCATCAAAACATTAAGTGCTTTTTGCCTAAGGAATTTCTCAAATTTTAGAAATGCAAAGGACTTATAGGAGATATTACTTTATAACACGAGACAATGAAAACTCGTATTGGCTCAATTGTGCAGAATAGTCCAAAATGCACTCCATAAGTTAATAACTTCAGCACAAGTTACAAATGGCAAAGTTACACTAAATGGAACTAAACTCCATGCTTTTTATAATGACAATAAGCGTTATTTTAGAAATTCTTAACCCAGACTGGTGCCGGATAACTGAGTTTGTGACATAATTGGATAAGAGACAAAGTTTGAATTAGGCATGTTGGCAATAATGTTTGGAAGTGATTGTTGTGGAGCAATGTTCATAGCTGTCATTGGCTGTGGTTGTTGTCCTTGTGGCAGTGAAACTGCAGCCAGGTTCGAACCAGCTATAGGTGTCATGCTGGCCGCACACATCGGTATTGTCATGGGAACGATCGCCATGGAAGCTGTAGGGTTGATGGCTGGCAGAGGAGGTGCAACCGACATGTTCACCGGTTGATGAACGAGGGAATGGAGAGTTGGCTGAGACATGACAATTTCACGGTTTCCGTTAATTGTCACGCGTGACACCGTTGCCATAGTCGTGATGCCATGAGGTCCCTGGTGCAACGCCGTCACTGCCGTCGGGCGTGAGGCTGTCGGTGCTGGAGTTATTGTCGACGTCAACATCTGACTGACAGCCACAATGGGTGGCACAGTAATCAACTTACATGCTCGGTAGCGAGCATTCTGCTCAAGAAGTAGCTCGTTAGTTGCAACACGCACGGACAGATGGCGCTTCAAATCGTCGACCTTACACCGAAGCAGCTGGTTTTCTTCCATCAATAACTGATAATCAGTCAGCGTCACGATGCGACTCGTGTCGTAGTATTCCGACGAATCTCCAGCGTCTCCAATTTTCGTTTCTTGGCAAGACTTTCGTCCAAGTTCACGTTTCTGCCCAGCTCGGGTACTATGACTGCCGCCGGTGGCAGCACCTGCTGGCGATCGCAAAGAAGTTCTTGCTCATAAGCAGCCGCCGTAAGGTGCCGGTACTTGCACTTGGCGCCACGCCTGCACTCGCCCTTCATGAAGTCCTTGCACGCGGGCGCCTTGCCCTTTACGAGACCAGGCTCACTGGAAATCAGCCCAAGAGCTGCTGCCTGGGCCAGGTGCACGGGCAGTTCTCCGGTTCTGCGGAACAGCTCCTCTTCCTCGCGGGAGCAGTGGATGAACCTGCAGCTGCCGCGCTGACAACCGGTATTCTGGAAGTCGTGGCAGAAAAGAAATTCTTGCTGGTGAAGACCGAGACGGCGGGCCTCCTCGGCGTCTGGGTGATGGTAGCGACAGTGACTGCCTCGTCGGCAGACGTTGCGCATGAAGTCGCGACACACGCCGTCGGTACGTGGAACCGGCGACAGAGTTTCGTCTGTGCTGTTCTCACTGTTGTCTGATAGATTGGAACATGAGGATCCGGTACAAACATAACTATTCATATTGGCTTGTCTTGTTGAGTAAGCTGGTGGAAGCTTGATGGCATCAAGAATCTGCCATATACAATAAAAAGCGGAAATCAATTGGAAATCAAAATGGGAATGTATAACGGAAGAAAATGGTTTTGGTTTTGACCATGACCAACTTCAGAAAAATCTTCACAACATCATCCATTTCCCCACAAGCAAAAATCATCACCTCTTAAACAAGGGGTTTTAAAATCATGTCCCAAAATTTAAAATTGAAAGTTTTAAAAAAACATGGTAGGGTTTTTCATAGTATTGAAAGTGCCCTAACGCTTCAACATCATCCATTTAAAATTGTGGAACAATAACATTGAAAGGAATCATGAAAATTCCAAACAATTTAAAGCAATAACATTGAAAGAGGAATCATGAAAAGTCCCAGTAAAGCTCAATGTATGTACGTAGGCCCTATCAGTGGCATAGTGAGGTTATCTAGCCCCCAGGGGCAAGTTGTACATACCAGTGGTGCCCTTGACTTCTAAAAAATGATAACGAGTAAAAATGATAATTACATAAAAATATCCATCCTTGATATAATATATCAATTCATAAATAAATTTTATATGATGAATTTGGTGCCCGGGGGCATTTGCCCCTTCGCTACACCACTGGTATGTATGTATGTATGTATGTGCGTGTGCACACTGGACTATTTATACAGTGCCGTAAGCATAGCATAACCAAAGACAAGGGCGCTTTACAAAGGGTGAAATGAAAATGGGGTTTTCAAATATAAGAGCTGTCCAGACATGATAATAAAAATATATATGCCACCCAGTGCTTTTAAAGATACTTTTCAAATGTATCTTAGATACAGATACAGATACATGTGAGGAAATGTATCAAAGATACTGATACTAGATACATGATATAAAAAGTATCAAGATATAAATACAAATTGAAAGTATCCTGATACAAGATACTTTTTAAGATACTTTATTTAGAAGTTAGTATTCATAAAAAAATTCCAAGAAGAGTTTGTTTCAAAATAAACCTAGTACGGAGAAAATTAGTTATAGATGCAATACAAATTTACAACCAAAGAGGTTGTCATATTAATCAAATTATATATCTCTTAATAATTTAGCTTAAAGTATATTTGAAATGTCCACACATCACCAATATCCAATATAGTCGACTTCTATTGAGAGTTTAAAATAAAAGTATCTTGTATCTAATTTAAATATACAGATACAAATACTCCTTTTTGTATCTAAGATACTGATACTAGATACTTTTGAAAAATGTATCTTGATACAAGATACTTTTTTGTATCTAAGATACGTATCTAGATACATGTATCTTAGATACTTAACACTGTATGCCACTAGACCAGATGAAGGCCCACTGTGACTTCTTAATGTTGGCTCAATTCAAAAGATCATCCCCATATACAAGAATCTTATGAAGCCATCGTTTCTGTGTATTCAGTGGAGTCTCTGCACAAAGTCTTCATTTTGAAGATGCCCTTGCATAAAAGGACTTTCAGTTGGTGAAATCAGTGAAATATTACTATGAAAATAATGGTAGATAAATAAAATAATAACCCAAACTAATTCTAGCATTAATTCTAGGCTGTGATTAATTTATGAATCTTATAATCTTTGTCAAAATTTGATTTAAAAATCCCAAATATGTGCTCAATCAATAAGAAATGTTTAAAATATTGTCACTAATGGTGTGTGGTATTCAAAATCAAGAATTAAATAGTATAATCTACTATAATGAAAAGATACAAGTGAATTACAATTTTTAATCAAATTTTATCTTTTTATTTAAAGCCCATATATCTGGTGCAGAATTTCATTTAGAATCTCAAACTGCTCCAAAATTTCTATGAATGTATTCTTTTTTTTATTGCTCTGCATCAGTGGAACCCACAGACATTTTTCCAGGAGGCCAAGACACAATGGTCATGGTCAATATAGTTTTCAAACTATTCAATTCCAGTTCAGTTAAAGTTAAGTTTCCAAATTTCACTTTGTTTATCAGTAGTGGTTTTAGTGTGAAAATATTAGCTAAAAGTAAAATATAGTTAGTTACAAAAATAGATTTGCATTTTCCATGGGGAGGCAAGTGCCCCCTCTTGCCCCAATGTGTGGGTGCCCATGTTCTGCACACAAACATTTGAATTGCAGAGAATTCTCTTACTGTAATCATTTTGCTTTGCCTTCTAGGTAAAGTCAGTAAAAGTGCATACTTGTGATTAACATTACAAATTTACAATTACCTACAGCTAACATATTAAAGAAAAATTTTTCCTAGTACATGTCCAGGTGCATAGACCACTACAGGCACAAACATGCAAACGATGTACCTTTTGACTTATTGACATTGAAATAGTACCTGCAGCTTGAACTAGACAATGCAGAAATACAAATACTGTAACTTTGACAGTGCATTCTTGCCTACATTACTCTGAAGAACTTTAAATCCAAATACACAATAATGAACTGGAAATAATATCAAAATCACAAAAAAATACAAAGTGAGTCATCCCAGCAGTAGCGTAGCCAAGGGGGGCTTGGGGGCTAAAACCCCCTTGGTTGCCGAAAACAAAATATTTTTAATGAGTTATGCATTTTTATTTCTTTTTCTTTGAAGTGATTATGGGGTCAAAAACCCTTTGGCTATAGAATGTAACGGGTTAAGAGGTGAGGACATTTTTTTAGCCTGTCAGGGAAAAATAGAGATGTTTTTTTTGCTTGTCAGGAAAAAATAGAGATGTTAATATTTTTTGCTAGTCAAGATTTTTCCAAAGTTGGTCACGGTCAAAACCAAAAACCAAAACCCCCCTTTCGGAAATCCTGGCTACGCCACTGTGTCCCAGCATCTTTAATGAAATACCGGTAATTTTTGGATGGTCATCATTCAGGCAATTGAAGAGTGCTGGAATTTGACAAAACTCGAACATTTCTCAGCTAAAAAACATCAAATCCCTTTCACCACTTATAAAAATCGTCTCCAATTGTACTGCTGCAGAATCCTGACTAAACTATGTGATAGAAAAACCAAAATATCCATTGAAGAAAAACAGTAAACTCTATTTAAAATTACTTACCAACACCTTCAGTAGAAATCCTAGTCTGTGCTAAACATGGACTCGTTTACACTGATCATCTCACCGTCACCTGAAATACAACAGATGAAATAACACAATTACCTTTGTCTACCTGGATCTGATCAATACACGCTGCCTCTGCCAAACTGATTTAATTAGAAATGTCGATAACATTGGAAACTTGTGGCCACCTGATACATGCCAAACACTTCAATACATTGCTCAACAGATAAATATAGAACACCTCATCCCAGTATCTTGGTTCCAGTACAAAGAACTCGCACAAGAACAAATCACCTGTCTAACTACTGTCTTATTTGTACCTGTTATAAGCAGTGGTGTAGCCAGGATTTCCAGAAAGGGGGTTATTTTCAACTTTGAAAAATCACAACAAGAAAAAAAAGGTCGTCACCTTACTTAATCGCATTAGTTGTTAGATTCTGTTGCGCCAAGAAAATTATTTTGGGTTGGGCAGCCAAAGGAGGGGGGTTTAACCCCAAACGGCATTCAAAAATAAAAATGTGTGAAACACAACAACCACAACAAATTTGGGTCGGGCAGTCTAGGGGTTTTAACCCCAAACCCCCTTGGCTACACCACTGGTTATAAGCTTATCTGAAGACCAGTATTTCCAATATGATTACTGATCAAATGTTGGATTTAAAAATATATAAAATTTCCCTGGAGTTTATACCTTAGAAAAACAGTGTTACGTGCAGGCATACCAGCCAATTCCCTGTCTGTTATATTACTTTGTTGTGCATGTTCTTTAAAATCCAATATTCTATCACAGGGGTCTCCAAAGTATGGTCCATGGGCCAAATATGGCCTGCCAAGGTCTGTAATCCAGCCCATAACAAAAATGAAGAACAAGTGCAAATTGTACTACAGTGTAAATCTATTCTGCTAAATTTAATTTCTTGTGCCAGTGGCCCAGTGAACTTTCAGATGTCAGCAAAGTGGCCCCTAGCTAAAATACTTTGGAGACTACTGTTCTATCTAGTATGACATCGGGATGGCACAAGATAATACAGATAATACAAGATAATTCCAGAAAAAACAATAAGTTATCAATTATATTAGTGAATAGACTGAAGCTCTTTGTTAACTTACTCCAACATCTCACACAGATTTTATGCTGATCATGCTCCCCTTGCTTCTAATTTCAGACTACATGAAGTTCAGACAGATAAATCTTGCCTCTGTGGCACTTCCAGGCAGTGTCAGTTCCAAGAATTCTTGGTGGGGGGATTGAAGGGGGGATGAAAGAAATTTATAAGAAGTGAAGAAAAACAAAAGAAAAGAGACAAAAGGTCATTGTTAGTGTCTTGCCCACTAAATGTTAATAAACCTTGCAAAAAAGGCCAACAAGCAAAAAAGGTCATTCGCAGTATTTTTCACAAAATTAAATTAACAAATGCGATTGATTGATTGCTGGGGCGCGGCTGGTTAAAAACAACGTGAATACCGCTAGATTATTTTCAAGACACAATCACGTTAGACACCTGTAAAGGAAAATATTTTGAAGCAGATGCGTTTCGAGGCCATCTGTTACTAGTATCATGTTCTCTTTACTCAGGTGTGCACCAATTCATAGGAAAAATGCCGGTGCCCTGTAAGGTGACGGAACAATAGTTAGCTGAACTTAGCTCAACAATGGCGAGTGGAGAAATTACTGCCATAAAATGGAAACAATTTCAATTTAAATTCCAGCCTTTATTATCTGGTCCAAATGCCTCCCACCTCGAGCCAAAAATTGTCCGCTTCACTGGATGGAAGACTTGACAATGCAAGCCACGTAATTACATCAGCAGGAATTCTGGTGTACGTTTATACGACGCGTTAGGGAGGATTATAATTACGTGGCTGTGGTTGAGTATATTGTGGTTTTTTGAACAAATGTTTATAGGGCAAATATTCATACATTTTCCATAGAATACGCCTTTTTGATTGGTCACTCATTCTAGTAGCTAAAGGAAGCAGGAGAATGATTCCAAGATCCACATAAGCTAAATTATTTTGCATTGAACTAAGGACGTCATATGGCGTCCCTAGCGCCCCTGAGAAACCAAAATAAGGACGTCACAAACGTCCCTAGCGCTCAACGTGTTAAAAAAACACCTGAAAATAGGTTGACAAGCAAAAAAGGTCATCTGGGACCCCAGTGGGGGATGCATCCCAGTCATCAACATGGTGAAACCGCCACTGCTTCCAGGTCAAGCTAGTTCTAGCCTCACTGAACTTTTCACACCATCTGCTTTGTTAATTTGGTCATAATGGTGAACAAGTTACTACCGGTAGGTCATGCACAACTTACTGTATACCCAGAGTCAAGCATTCGGAGTCGCTAGACCCTCACTTTGGAATAATCTGAGTATCCATCTGTGTCTCCCTTATTACAAACATCCAATCTCATTGGATTCTTCGCTCCCATCTTGACATGTCATCCGGTCATCGTCGCGATCCTTCCTGGAGACACTCCCATGGTCGTCCAAGGAACTGGTGGATTATGAACCCCACTGGGGCAACAACACTCCTACTATGCTGTGGCACCATGCCATCCTTCATGGACACAGTTCTGATGCAACACAACAACCCTCTGCTGGCTACGCAAGATGATGATGATGACACCTCACTACTATGAAACCAAAGCTTCACTTCTTAACCAAATGACTGCACAACCAGGAGCATCTCCGAGTGCCAATAAAAGAGGTACTCACACAAACCTTTAAATTACATTACAACAAAACATTTACAAATAGAACATTGATATAATGATCATCATGAGACCTTCAAAACTTCTCAGTTATAGTCAGTCTGCTACATCTGATTAAATTTAAAGATTATATTATAGAGACATAGCAGACAACATCCATTATAACTGAGTCCAGAGTGAGAAAGAACAAGACAGACTCAGAATGAGTCTTGTTGATTGCAAAAGTTTTGGATTATTTAACATAGAATTAAAATATAATGGTCAGTCTGCCATGTTATAGAAACCAAAAGACCAGTTGTGAAGAATGCAATTCTTTTTTTAACACGCAACCAGTAAAGATTTTAAGAACAGGTTTCATGCAATCGCCCGGGAGTTTATGATGGCATAGTCATTAGAGTTCTGAATTTTTGGAAATTTTTGAATGATGCTTGTTGGCTTACTGTATTATGACAATAATTACAGTAGACACAGCTGTTTCATGCTAATTGGAGACAATTACTACAGCATACAAGTTATTAGTGCTGGAGCTGATTGCACAGTGAATATTGATTCCCAATGTTGGATTAGTTGTGGTAATTTCCTATTATTACTGAGGTCAGTTATCTGAAATATGATAATTCTGAGAAAAAGCATGAATCTGATGAGTACCTGTGTCATGCCTAATTACACGCATATCTGAAAAGTCAAAAGCTCTTCTTACTTACTTAGCATGATTTAAAGTGGCTTAGAAGGCATTACTGCCTGTGTGAAAGCCACTAGGGGCACTAACGGGGCTTGAACCCCTCCGTCAGCCTGACGCTCCAGCACGTAACCCACTCTGCCATTTTTATCCTATGCTACACTGGTCAATTCATAAAACACGAAGCATTTTTAAAAATTTAAATTCATATCATAAATCTGTGCAAAATCTGCACTCAGAAGTATCTAAATAGTTTAACCTGCAGTCTTGCAAGATATGCATGTCTGTAACCTGTGGAGTTGATTATATATCAGACTACGGATACATGAGAGGGAGACGTTTACAGGACATGCACTTTGTAAAGTGGGATGTGGCATTTCCATGAAAACAAGCCAGCATTAGCTTCCATTTGGCAGTCTAATCCAAATGACGGTGCAATCAGCAACAAAACAATCTCAGATTTAAAAACTCAAAACAATTTATTACATTTTCAACATACGGCAAGCCAATAAATTATTACTACTAGTCTATAGTAAGTAATAATTCATTGCGGCAAGCCCAAGAATACATCTCGCTGTTGTTATATAATTAACCGCTAAAAATACTTAGCACATTTTCATTGTAATTAGACGTATACCCCCTCCACAATGACTGAAAATTGTCCCGTTAATAATAATAATTAATAATATTAAATAATAACAACTCACATTTACGTCTGAAGTATGCAAATACCTGCTTCTGATACAGTTTAGTAAGTAAGAAGACTTGAACAACTATGTAAGTAATTAAAATCTCGTGGATTTATATAGCGATATCAGCAGCACAACAATAGCTGTTTATTCTTAGCTCTCGGCCTATTTTAAAATCGATATGGAAAGGGTGAATGATCAGCCAGGTAATGGTCAATATATTCGGATGGCAGTGAGGCTAGGTTGTTTAATCTATGGAAGAAATGGTTTTAGAATGCATTTAGAATGCAACTATGCATTTGTAATTTTGTGACAAAACAATCAGCGCAATAAACCAACTTCTATGGCGCCACTGTCATAATGTCCAGGGCAGATGATGGCAAATGACGGTGCAATCAGCAACAAAACAATCTCAGATTTAAAAACTCAAAACAATTTATTACATTTTCAACATACGGCAAGCCAATAAATTATTACTACTAGTCTATAGTAAGTAATAATTCATCTTGGATTTACTTTTGACTCCTCCCTAAATTTTGAAGCTCACATATCTCAACTATCAAAAACCTGTTATGCTCACATTCGTGATCTACGTCGCCTTCGCCCCTACCTTGATATTAAAACTGCTTCCACTATTGCCACTTCAATAGTTCACTCTAAGTTAGACTACTGCAACTCACTGTTTCACAATCTTCCAAAGGCTTCCATATGTAAACTTCAATCGATTCAAAATGCCTTAGCTCGTGCAGTAACTAAATCGCCTAAATTTTGCCACATTACACCATTACTCAAATCTCTCCACTGGCTCAAGATAACAGAACGCATTGAATATAAAATAATATCGATGACTTATAACTCACTCCATACATCAAAACCAGTCTACCTAAGAAATCTGATAATTCCACAACAACCTGGATCTACTAGATCCTCTTCTCATGTAACTCTCCTTCGACCTCTGAATCAATCATCTCTCAAAATTTGCAATCGTGCTTTTTCATATGCGGCACCTGAGCTTTGGAACTCAATTCCAATATCCCTTCGTTGTCTACATCAAAGCCAAATAACAAACTCTGAGTCACAATTTTCTCCCCTTCTTGCAACATCTCCTCATGTTTTTCTTTCCAAACTAAAATCATTTCTCTTTATAAAATCATTTCCTCCATAGCTATAGCGTCCTGCCCACTCGCCCTTTTGATTAAATGACCCGGCATGAATGACCCACCTTTGGCTATAGCTACTTCATTTGAGATTGAGCGCATAGGAATAAGGAGCTACTTCGGTGCATCTTTTGGAAGCGCTTTAGAAATTAACGAGATTTTACTTACTTACTTACTTACACCAAATCCAATTCGAATTCGAGCTAGGTCACGCCGGATAGACCAGTCAAAACAACGGGGAGCAATCCACCAATCTGTCTGAAATAAGCCTATGCCAAATCATTTTGCTTTGCCAAATAAGCAGTGTCTGCTGGGTGTTATTTCATCTCATATCCCTAATAAGCAGGTACGTGTTTTGATGTGCTTGGGCTAGTAGGCCTAGTTACCCGTTCGGTTAACCTATCTCTGTCATCAGGTAGGCCCTACCTTCCCATCAACCTATGATAGTGCTCTAGTTCACCCATTAAAACTTGTCATACTGTGACATTTAGAGATTGCCTATATTAGCCTGTTTCTATTAAATAATCATCAATACATAGTTTATGTAGAAATTACTCGGAGTCCAATGTAGTGAGCCACGACCAGGGTTTTAGGAGGGTTGGTCCAAGAAAGAAATTTTTTGGTGCAAGGGTTGTGGACAAGTTGAACAGTTTGGACGAGGTGGGAGTGACAGTTGAAACAGTAAACGGATTCAAAGGCTATCTCGATAAACTAGGTTATTGAATGCAGATGGTTACATCAGTGGTTTTCACACAGGCTTACTTAGCCTCATAAACCACTTAAAATCACATTATTATTATTATTATTATTATTATTATTATTATTATTATTATTATTATTATTATTATTATTATCTAGGCCGTTTCCGGGAGGAATTGCCCTTTCCCGGAAATTTCAAATTCCCCCAGGAAATTTTGGCCTACTATATCAACTAACAGCAGCCTCCTAGCTGACTTCCCCCGCCTTGTCAGTCCCCGGGACTCCGTTGTCTAGACTACATACTGGCCACGACGGCACGACGTCCGTATTACTTGTCAAACTGGTTACATAAGCATAGGCTACAGCTTATTTGCATGATCTAAAAATCTTTACATATAAATATAATATATATTTACTAGTTATAATTAATAACCTATGTAATTATACTACTATAATATATAGGCTTCGCAGACGATCAGGCCAGCTAGCAAGCAATCAAAAAGGCTTTTACATTTTGGATAAGGCAAGTGTGCAAAAATTTGGAATGAGAATCAATACAAAAAGACTAAAGTTATCGTAAAAAAGAAGGAATGACTTAAAGATAGTGTTTACGGACATTCTAGGCAAGTGAAGGAATTTTGGGAAGTCTGATAACAACCGATGCCAGATGCAATAAAAGATAAGAAGACGTATAGCAAAAAAAATTATGTTGCAAGAGAAAGGAGAGATGCAAAGTAAAACTCTCCTCCCCTAAAAAATAATTGGTAAAAACATTGACGGGGAATTTTTTATTTTTTTGGAGACGTGGACAATGAGAAAGGAAATATAAAACGATTAGAGGCTTTTGAAATGTGGATTTGGAGAAAAGCGTTTAAGAATGGAAAACGAGGAAGGCAGATGAACCTTTTTTTTTTTTTTTTTTGCAATCCTCAAGAATTTTGAGATGTCAAACCATGACCTTTCAAGAACTATAATCGAAGGAAAAATAGCCTACCCCTGAGAGGTAGACCGAGAAAGATGATGTTGGAGTGGATGATGAATAAAGGATATCAGGAACTCTAGCAATCGATCAGAATGGAATAACTGGATACCTGGACCTGTCGAGAGACAGAAACACTGATGATGATGTAATTATACACTATAATATATAGGCCTAATACACAGAGGCGGATTTACATTTTGGAGGTACGGTGCAAATATTTCCATGGAGTGACGCCATCGTGGTCACTTAAAACAGTGTTTACTAACGTCCAAAATGAAAAAAACAATACAACATTTATGTATATCTCCGAAAATGGAGAGGGGAAAATTGCTTGTTAATTTTAAGAATGAAAAACGGGCAGATGACCTTTTTTTTTTTGTTGTTGGCTCAAGACTTTTTGAGATGTCAAACCTTGTTTATTAACATTACCCTAGGGGGCAAGGGACACTAACAATGACCTTTTGTCTCTTTTCTTTTGTTTTTCTACCAAACACTACTAACGTCTAACAATACAACATTTATAATTCCGAAAAAAAGTCTTAAAAATCATAAAAGTCTTAAAAAGAAAAGGAGGCCCCTAAATTTGTATTTTGAAGGGAGGCCCGGTACAGATGCACCACCTGGTACCGTGGTAAATCCGCCTCTGCTAATACAGTATTAGGCCTATATGCCGATTTATAACGAAGATACAACACGGGTCATTTTTGACCCACCTCTTGTTACTTCGTGTAGGTTATTTTAGCATGGGTCTCCGAGGGTTAAATTAATTATAATTTTTTTTTAAATTATTAGATTGCACCGACACGCACGCCATTCGATTCACGCACCCCCTGCTATAGTTTCTCATTTTATAGTTAGTCATTTTCTAGTCCTGCATTTTCCAGTCCGTCATTTTCTTGTCGGTCAATTTCCAGTCCTGTCACCAGACACGTCGGAAGTCGGGGTGAAGGTGCACCCCTGGAAAAAAGTAGGGGTGCACTGTACCCCCTAGAAAATGATGATCTTTTTTAAGCTTTATACGTTTTCTGTTTTTTGGTTGTCAGCAGGGTGCTTTGAAGACATGTTAAGCGACGATGACCTTTTTTGCTTGCCAAATTTTTTGTGAAGCCGAGATTCGATGCCTTTTTTTGCCCTGTTTTCCCTGAAATGTGCACCCCCTGCTAAAAATTTGTTCCGACGGGTCTATTCCGGCCGCCTCCCGCGCCCAATTCTACCCACTGAGTCCAATGAGTCTAGATGAAACACAGGCAGGGTTATTTCTAGGATTGTTAATTTGGGGGTGTCGGGAAAATTGGGATGTCGGAATTTGGAGGTCTCTGCCGAAAAAGTCTGACAAGCGAAAAGGTCATCCCTGCCTTATGTTGTGCGGAAAGGGGAGGGGTGTTGGGGTGTCGGGTCTCAAGTTCGGAGGGGGGTGTTGGTGGGGGTGTTAGACAGTTGGGGGTATCAAAATAGCTGCATTGGCTTCGAGCCCAGGAGTGCATCATCTACAAGCGCTGCTGGTTCACCCTTCGGGCGCTAAATGATCCGCTCTGCCCACAGTACCCGGTCGAACTGGTTCTAAGATCGACGTCGAACGTGCGAAGGTCGGCACTTCGCTCTCGCCACCGTGTCCTACTGCTCGTCCCGCCTCCGTCGCAGACCCCGAAGTTCGGGGACAGGTCTTTCACACGCGGGAACCAGTTGCTATGGAACGCTTTGCCACCCGCGGTGACCGAAGCTGGCTCAGCTGGGCTGTTCCTGCGAGAACTAATTAAGACACACCTTTTTAGCAGAGATGTAGCAAGTACACAATGCTTCAAGTACAAGTGCCTGGCCTCCAAGTACAAGTACAAGTACAAGTACTTGCATTCCAAAAACTTCGAGTACAAGTACAAGTACCTGGCCTCCAAGTACAAGTACAAGTACTAAAAATTTGTACTCGAGTACAACTCGAGTACAAGTACAAGTACCAAGTACTACACCTCTGCTTTTTAGTCTAGGTTATGGTTCGACTGCGTGTGCAGCGCCCTTGTCGTAGACCTTAGCCTAGTGCACGGCGCTATAGAAGTTGTCTCGGAATAAATAAATAAATAAATAAATAATAAGTAACCAAGCTTAGACGGCTTCTAAGTAGCATTATATATAGTCTCGATAAATTACAGTATCAGTAGTTTAGCTAAAGCTGGAATAATAACGAGTATAGTTGCATTACATGCAGTATCTGTGCTAATTAATTAATTATCAAGCTGCGGAAAGTAGATGTGCCTGCCATACGATCGATTCTTTACATTAGCACACTATAACAGCACAAGAGGCCACAAATGCAAATTGTTTAAGCAGAGGGTTGGTCCAAGAAAGAAATATTTCTTCAGTGCAAGGGTTGTGGACAAATGGAACAGTACGTTGGACGAAGAGGCAGTAACAGTTGAAACAGTAAACGGATTCAAAGGCTGTCTCGGAAAACTAGGTTATTGAATGCGGGGAGTTACTACAGTGGTTTGTGGTTTTCACACAGGCTTACTTAGCCTCCTAAACCACTTTAAATCACATTACTACTACTACTACTACTACTACTACTACTACTACTACTACTACTACTACTACTACTACTATTATTATTATTATTATTATTATTATTATTATTATTATTATTATTATTATTATTATTACGGAAATCATTTCAGTTTAACCAACATTAGTGTTATTTTGATCCGGGCAGTGCTGTCTGACGCGGTTGAAGTACGCAAGTACCATTCCATGGCGAGCATTGCCATTTGTCGTTTTTCTTTTCCTTTAGGCAAATGAAGCAGAAGGCGTAATCGGGACAGTTGGAACAAATCACGTGGGCGCACTTGTCCTTATGTTCTATCAAAATCCCGCATCGTGGACAGCCTCGGATGGTCGGGCAATCTCTACATGTATTAATTGCCTTCGTCGGACAAGTGGCCAGTACAGAGAGGCGCCTGTCTTCTGCGTCGCATCCCGGGTTGCCACACGGTGGACTGGAACTGGCAGACAGCCATTTCCCTTGACACCACCAACAGAAATCATACACCTTTCCAGTTTTCTTCGTACACAAGGCGCAACGTACAGCAGCGCCAACGTCTTCTTCTCGATAGCAATAGGTATGGCAGCCAGGACATCTCTGCACGCCTTTGGCCTTCATCAGGTAGTTTTCGGAGATCTTCTTTTCGAATTCTGCCGACTCTTCTGAAGTCAGGCGTGCCACGTGACGTACAATGAAGTATTCCCATTGGGCGTTGCATGGAGGAGGTCCGGGAAAAGGGCAAAAGAATTGAAAGCGTCCGTTTTCCAGAACGCTTCTGCAATAACCCGTAATTGAACCTGGTCCTAAGGGTTAAACAAAACAAGCAACACTTTTATATGCAGTGCTTACAGTCATGCGTTGTTAACTTATTCGTTTTGAAAAAATGGATGATTTCGATAAATAAATGTTTAAGTAAGCCATCTGTTTATAAATGGGCCATTGTGGACATACCGTATTACATGTATTTGCTGAGGACAAATTTAAAAGTCGATGGGGTGATCTCATTCTATTGCAAAATCTAAATCTATGCCAGACCAGCCAAAAGTGGCGTGTAGAGAGTGGCCGACGCCCGGGGCCAAGTTGCCCAAAGTACGCCCACGAGCAAAAAAAAGGTCATCGGGTCAATTTTTACGCCTCCCTGGTCTGCGCCCCGGGGCCACGTCATCAGCCCCCAAAATATTGGTCTGACAAGCAAAAAAAGGTCATCGGGTCAATTTTTACGCCCCTCCTGGTCTGCGCCCGGGGCCACGTCATCAGCCCCAAAATACCAAAAAAAGGTCATCGGGCCCCAGCCTCCTGGTACACGCCCCACCCGCCTCAGCCAGCCAATAATAATAATTGATCTTCAAATACTAACCGATGACGTGTCCACAGGGCATCTTTGCTAGCCTTCGACCATCATCAAGGTCCAACATATCAGGTTCCGTCACGGTTATCTTCACGTAACCGGGCAACGGAAGCAAATCCACTAAAAGACAATAATAATTATAATTTGAACAGAAACTGTGAACGTTGTTTAAGAAAACGGGGTGCTAAAAATATGACTCTATGGATAATAACTTCGGGTCCTGTGTCAGAGGGCAATCATTTTGCAGCTTAAAGCATGGCAATCAGGGATATTTTTAGGATTGTGAATTTGGGGAGGGGTGTTGACCTCAAATTGGGGGGGTGTCTGGAGCTAATTAGTATGCATTTGTATGCAAACCATTGTATCGTTTTGCTTTTTTGTATGCAAATTTAGGGGTTTCGACCTAAAATTGGGGGTGTTGGGGTGTTAGGAGGGTGTAAAATATCCCTGATGACAATTCAAAACACTTTGAATGCTCAAATTTAAATAAGTTGTCTTCAACACACAAATATATTTAAAATCATTCAGTATGTTTAGTATTTAGGTCACAGCGAGTAAAATAACAAAACTTTAAGATGATTGATCAATGTGCTTAAAAATATCGCCTATGTTGGACTGAAAAATGTGAACGGCAGGTATTGCCGTCTAGTAAAGAATAAAGACTGTAAGAAAACAGTCCACTTATAGGGCCTGTCCTATATTGTCAATATAAGTTCAGCAGAGATGTAGCAAGTACGCAATGCTTCAAGTACAAGTACAAGTACAAGTACCTGGCCTCCAAGTACAAGTACTAAAAATTTGTACTCGAGTACAACTCGAGTACAAGTACAAGTACCAAGTACTACATCTCTGAAGTTCAGTATAGATTTGCGCTTACTTAATAAACGTGATCAAAGTCTTTGGCATTGAAATACTCACTCATATTCGATGTGCTAGGGCTGGGGTCATAGGTCATAGGTCGCACAGGTCATACTTATATTGTCAATATAAGTTCAGTGTAGAATTGCACGTACTTTCACTCTTCGAACAACAAGGAAAGCAGGCCTGCATCCAGTCTTCAAACAGAACTACGTCTTCAAGTGTATACAGGCAGAAGATGATTCGATCAAATTTAGACAGCTAAAATCAAATATGAGACATCCTAAAATCAAACTACTTAGGCCTATCATTGCTCGATTAGGCCTAGATGTATATACTTTTATCGTAAGGTGACACCTACTGAATACTCTAGACTAAGACTCAGAGGACTTTTAGCTAGTTATTATCGACTTATTATTTATATAGTAAACGGGAGTTTAGGCCCGTCTACTACTTAAGGAACCAGCTCCCACGAGTCTTAGTGATGGAGGACCCGGTACTTAATGCTATCCTCTGACATTAAACAACAAAGAGTTTGGCCCCCATGATCAGAGGAAAGTTGCCAGCTGCCCCCAACGGTCTTTTATTATGAGATAACATCCAATAAGAAATCAGCCGAATATCATTACTGCTATCTACTACTAAGACTCAGGGGAATAATTTAGGCGACTTATTATCGACTTTACTTATTTATATGGGACCTCAGCCTTAATTATTATTGATTATTACTTTTATTAGCTATTCTTTTTATAATTTTGCCACAATAAATCAAATTATAAAGCCCATTCTTCCGTTGAATCCAATAGTGCAGCTTATTTGTAATTGTTTGCTCCAATATACATTATACTATGTCGACACTTGTAGCAAATGTGCTTTGATCGTTATTGATAGAACTGATCTGGCAATTTTTATTTCATCAAAAGGGGCTGTCCATTAATTACTTCAACAAAATAGGGGAGGGGTTTGAACAAGTTTAACAGTCGTTGACAGGTGGGGGGATCAAGATAAGTTGACGTCAACAATTTCACTTTTTTACAAATAATCCAAAAATAGGAAATTTCATGGAATACTATTTATTATAACGAAGAAAGCCTGACAAGCGAAAAAGGTAATCATTTTGATACTTGATGAGCAAAAGGGGAAGGTCATCATCGCACAAAAATAATAACCTTCTAAACTTTTAGGGGAACCTGTCACTGATCTTAGGGGGTCAAAAGTTTTTAACAAAATGATAAGGGGTCACTGAAAGTTGAAAGTTGCTGACAAGGGCTAGGAGTCAAAAATTGCCCAAAAATCGTTGACGTAATTAATGGACAGACCCTTAGCCAGTTCACATTGCTTACTCTATTAGATTTCTTCACGTTGTTCAGCCACTGACGCACAGTTTTCAGTACGATGAAAACGGCTTTGCTTTCTGGGTGACCTGAAAAAACGTTCCTAAAACTAAAACGAAACTCTCAAAAGAGAAAAACTATTGATGGAAATGATACAATGCAATACTGCCAATGTTGCTGATTAGAAGGAAATTACTTATTTTTTATTCATAGTCTAAAGACTCCATCGACCCCGTCGCTGTAACCTAGTATTTGCCTTGTCACGATGTTTGGCGTGTAGGCTAGGCTACAGATTAAAGATAATAACAGAATATCAAAACACTAAATCACAATTGAAAATTCACTAATGGTTAAGACAAGAGGAGCACTAGTTCTGGAGTCATGGTTTGTCCGAATTTACCTGTGCAATTGAACTGGAATACCTAAAAAGTACAATAACGAAAAACAATTCAGCTGTAAACAATATTGTTCTGCAAAGATGTCCATGGGTCCATTTTTTAAAACCCAATCCAGTCCAACTCATCAAATCTCCAACCAAACTCAACCAAACCCATGCCGATAATAGGTTTACTTGACCCAACCCACTGTAATACATTACAGTTTCTTAAACAATGACTTATTTTCTGATCCAACCCAACCCACCATTAATATGAAAAAGTCTGACCCAACCCAATCCAACCTAACCCAACCTAACCAACCCAAACCATGGGTTAACCCAACCCATGGACATCTCTGTTGTTCTGTGCTTATTAGTGAGGTCAAAATGTAGAATGATGGCTATTTAATGGGTTTTTAGTTCAACAGAGAATCACTGTTATTCTATCAAATAAAGCAAGTGTTCCGTTTGTTCATCTTTCGATGGAAGAAGTGAAAAGGACATTGAAACCAGAATTCTGTTCTCAAAAATATTCTACAAATTATTTCAACAACAATACGGCTCAGAATCTGTTCTGATGCTGCAAACATGGACGTTGACAAAAACATTCAATGGAAGCTGAAACTATGCAAAAATTTCATGGACAGAAAGAATAAAATGAGGAAGTACTAAAAACTTTTGGTGCAAAAAAGAAAATTGCTAAAAACCATAAGAAAGCAGCAGCTTGAATTCTTTGGACATCTAATAAGAAAAGACGGATTGGAAAATCTAGCCATAACAGGAAAAATAGAGAGAAAAGAGCAAGAGGAAGACAAAGAATAAAGTTTACGGACAGCCTAAGAGAAGCGACAAGAACTACAGACAACATCGAACTGATAAGGATAGCCAGAAACAGAGAAGCGAAATCCATGGTCGCCGACGTGCCAATGGCACATGAAGTATGGTTCCGTTTCATGCGAATTCACGGTTTTATTCTGTTCCAAATCTACAAATTATTGCAAAGATATGAGAATCTGTCTTGCTGCAAATTTTCAATAACTGAAACGACCGGTTTGGTCTTATCATCATTGTAATATTACTAGAAGGCTGCAAACTTTGGCTAGTAAAAGGGGGCAAATTTAGGAAGGACGAGCTTTTTCTATCATTGTATATTGAGTGAATGCTGCAAACTTTAAAAGGGGCGGCAAATTTTAGAAGCGATTACCCTTTTTGCTTGTCAGAGGACTTTTAGTGAAGGCGGCAAACTTTAGGAGGGGCGGCAAATTTAAAATTTAAAAATTTTGCAAACGGCGACATGGGCCACATGGGCGGCATGAGTTCACGTTACGCCATCTGGCCCCAAAGACCCTAGATCTGCATCTGATATGAATGAATTTGGGGCGCGGATTAGCCATGAGCCATAGGCAGCCAAAGTGCACGATACGCCACTGCGTGGTACTGCACATTTAGTAAAAGTAAAAGTAAAGTTTCTCCATGCCCGAATTCGAGCTTTGGGGCCGGTGCTGATATCCGGTCTCTTAGGCATACAGCGACGCAGGTGGCAAATGCCATTAACCTAGAGTAGATTGCCAGCCAAATGTCTAGGCCCGCGCTTTACTTCGCAGCGAACGCTGCTCCTCAATTTGATGTTATAACCGCCCTCGAGTGAGTAAGGCCGAGTCGAACTTAGGGGCTCCTGCGGGAGTTGAACCCGTGACCTACTGCTCCATCGTCCAACGTTGTTACTACTGTACATTAATTTTAGTAGAGAACGTTAACACTCGAGAAGGAGTTTCAATTTTCGTTCCAGCTTTACATCGCTTCGTACACGTAATAATAATAATAATAATAATAATAATAATAACACAAAATTCGAATTTTTCCTTAGCTAAATTTGTATTTGATCATTTTAAATGAGTGTGCTTTGGCCGGCTGTAGGCCTACTGTTGCATACGCTTCATGTAATAATTATTGTCACTAACCATGAATTTTCTGTCGTACAGTACCATTTCATTCATTTGGCGTTTGTACCAAGTCTCATTATAAGTATCGACGTCTTGTCCAATCTTTCGAACCATGACTATGAAAACGGAAAAAATATATTGATCAGGTTCAGTGCAGTTAGAACCTATGATAAGTCTTTATAAAATAAACTTATTAGCTAAATTAAACAACTTATTTCACTAAGTTTATTGTGGCATTTTATTCTAGATAACTTTCAAGGCACAGAGGAGTCAGTTGCTCAGTTTGGAGTTCTTGGCTTTGTAAAACAAATGAGAAAGATATGTCAATGTCGTTGTCTCACATTCAACATGTACCGGTAGTATGTACCCAAATCCCATTCGTCAGTTAAACACTTATTGCATTTACATTTTCCAGATAAACAGATCATTCGTACAGTTTTTCATGAATGCTTATCGGATGTACAGATTGAAACGATATTGGGAATGTGAAAAGTTTTGGTCATAACTCGAACGCTCTAAAGTTATAGAAGATAATAAAATGTCAATCTTCTACTACAGGGTGGCGCAAAAACCGGACTATATTAGGCCTAAATGCAAACCAAAATGTGACTAGTCCGGGTTTTTTGCGCCACCCTGTACAATATGCGGTCAAGGCTATTATGAATACATGACCATTATAGGCCTATGCAGTATGCATACCTCTTTCTGAAGTGACAAATTTGCCATTATTAGCGCTATTGATGTGTTCCCGGAGGCCGGTGACGTCTCCTTTACACAGGGAGACTTTTTCATTGATGCATTTATCAAAATCAAAATCTTCTCCTTTTGGAATAATTCGGTTTATCAATTCCTCCTCATTTTCCTCAAAGTATGTTTGCCAAGTTGGAATCTCCTCTGCACAAAATACAAGTTGACTCAATCCAATCCAAACAAAGTCTCCGCATTTTAAATTTCAATGTAAAGTGACTTTTCACTACTCGGATACATTTAGGAAAAAGGTTTCTTTTCTCAAACACTGCGCTTTAAGTATCTCAAAAATTCTAATAACTTCTCTATAAGCCTAAGCTGTTATTATATGACTGTGTAGTGCAACCATCCGCCTATTTTCTATAGGCTAATGGAATAAAACATTGTAAATTTGAAAGGCGCTTTAAAATCATCATCATCATCATCATCATCATCATCGTCGTCGTCGTCGTCGTCATCATCATCATCATCATCATCATCATCATCATCGTGTTCTCTGTCCTGGGACAGATTTAAGAGCTCCACTGTTTCCATTCCTCTCTGCGTCTTGCTTCTTCTTTGATTTCTGCATAGGTCTTTTGAGGCTGTACATCTGTTTTCATCATCCAGTCCAATAGCATCATCCTTTGTCTTCCTTTTGTCTTTCTTCCTGATATAATTCCTTCAATTACTGTTCTAAACAATGTTCCTCCTCTTAGCACGTGTCCAATCCAGTTCCTCTGTCTCCTTTAGATGGTATTAATTAATTATCGATCTTTATTTACCTGCCATAGTTTTAGTATAGATTCTCATTAATCAGCCAGAGGAAGTAGGCTTATAAGCTTGAGGAACTCGGTAAAACCTTTTTGATATCTTTAAAATTTACTAGTTTTTACTTGCTGCGCCATCGTGCAATGTTAAATTCGTACATTTCCTGCACTGCGAACTTGCGCTTTATAAATGTTCGTAATAATAATAATAACAATACTACTACTACTACTACTACTAACTACTACTACTACTACTACTACTACTACTACTAACTACTACTACTACTACTACTACTACTACTACTACTGCTACTACTACTACTACTACTACTACTACCAAAACTACTATTAATAATAATAACTAGTACTACTACTACTACTACTACTACTATTAACTACTACTACTACTACTACTACTACTACTACTATTAAGATTATTATTATTATTATTATTATTACTACTACTACTACTACTACTACTACTACTACTACTACTACTACTACTACTACTAATAATAATAATAATAATAATAATAATAATACAGAAAGGCAATGATTTGCTTTTGAAGTACACACCAATGTCGTGACTTGGCAAATTCAAGGTCTGACGGTCGTCAGTTGGTTCCAATGCATTCGGTTTGGTCGCGGGTACTTTTTCACGACTGGGATCTGAAAGTAAATCTACTAAAATACAATAACGCACGCATGCGCGTAAACTTCACAAGAAAACTATTACGTTCTTGTTCTTATTCTTAAAAACAACAATTTGAACAGCATTCAAATAAATGAATATATACGGTATGACATTTCTTGTTATTCGCAGATGCAAAGACAAGAAGATATAGAAGGAGAATAGAGGAACAAACCTGCTAGAGGACAAGAGGGCAAAGAATGAGATTACACAGCAAGACTATAATCATGCATTAGCGTCGCCACGGGGGGCAAATGGGGGCAGCTGCCCCCTCCTCCCCAACCTGCCCCAGACCACCTACCAGATTCGCGCAAATCCGGTGAGAAAGTTTTCTGTGGAGGGGGTGAGGGGTGGGTAAGGAATCTGACACGCTAGCCCCTTTTGCCCCCAATCAAAAATTCCTGGCGACGCCACTGCTATAATGTGAATGAATGGATGGGTGAAACATAGTGGTTCTCACACAGTGCAGATCCTACTGAACCACTCTAAACCTTGTTATTATTATTAGGTCTACTTATAATAATAATAATAATAATAATAATAATAATAATAATAATAATACTAGCCTACTACTACTACTACTACTACTACTGCTACTACTACTACTACTGCTACTACTACTACTACTAATACTAAAATACTACTACTACTACTACTACTACTACTTAATAATAATAATAATAATAATAATAATGCTGACTACTACTGCTACTGCAACTACTATTACTACTAACTACTAAACTACTACTACTACTACTACTACTAATAATAATAATAATAATAATAATAATAGTAATACTAATAATAATAATACTAATAATAATAATACTAATAATAATAATAATAATAATAATAATAATAATAATAATAATAATAATGTGATTTAAAGTGGTTTAGGAGGCTAAGTAAGTCTGTGTGAAAACCACTGTAGTAACTAACCCTCCACATTCAATAACCTAGTTTTCTGTAGTCATATTGTATCCTATTCACTCATGCACTCATAATTTTATCATTATGTTTGACTGCTCAGTATTTGAGTTTCCTATCTAAACTGTTGTTACGAGTTAAGTCCATGTATGAAAGCACCACACTGCGTAAAATGATGAGCGCATATTTTAACATGCAGACTGTTAGTTAATGATCACCTTTCATCTTTGGACGGCAGGGAAAGAAAACCTGCATCAACGTCTCGTACTCACTCACATCGGATTCTTTGTACAGACAGAAGATTATGCGTTCAATTTCAGACAGCTAAAACCAACGAAGCATATAGGCATTTACTAAGACCGGAGTCCCAGAAATAATCGTTTAACCCCTTAACCGTGTATTTAACTGTAACTCAATGTAAAATAGACGGATACATCCGGGGTCCCCAGTTAAGGGGTTAATGCTGAAGTGACCAAACTTTTCCTACAAGCGTGCCATCATAAACTTTGATAAACATGCAAGGATGTTCACAAGGACTCAGTCCTCTCAAGGCAAGGACCAGGTCCAAGGACTGAGCCCTCAAAAGGCCAGGACCATGCAGGACCCAGGACTTGAAACTGGACCTTAAGGAGTCCCTAGGACCTTAAGGAGTCCCTAGGACCAAGACCAAGGCCAAGGGCTAACATCCCTGTCAACATGCGGAGGGCCGCATTTTTGTGCCTTTTGCAAATCATTGTTTTCAACAGTAGTACAATCACTGCGCTCTCTACGCTGTTCTGCGCTATAGAAATCATCGGGTTCGTCGAAAATCTCGTCATCCTCTCGTCTAGTATATGCGTCTATCGCCCTGATGGCCGCCAGTCAGCAGCCGGTGGGCCGCATGCGCCCCGCGGACCGCCGTTTGGCCACCCATGGTTTAAGCTCTGGAATTCACTACCAACATCACTTCGCATAACCAGGGACGTCATTTGGGAGGGGGGGGGCAGGGAAGGATTTGAGGAAAAAATTTTTTTTCTTGTGTTATTTAGTATTTAGTTTCTACATGTCCTGAAGGAGCGCCTGATGTCGAGTAATCTGAAGTAACTAACCGTATAAACACGGCTGATAAGCAAAAAAAGGTCGTCAACTTTTTCGCAAACTTGACTTGTAACTTGTCAGGTCGAAAGTGTTTTGCCCCCCCCCCGAAAAACAGTGAAATGACGTCTCTGCGCATAACTAATAACTAACTTATCATCTTTCAGACCTGGCCTTAAAACACATCTGTTTGACTTGGCTTATCACCCCTTAGATTGCTCTCCCGCCGTTTCGGACTGATCTTCTGGCTTGACCTGGCTCTAATGCTATTTGGATTTGGTGCGCCATCGGCTGATGCCCTGGGCATTATGATAGTGGCGCTATAGAAGTTTATTGATTGATTGAATGAATGCCTGAAATCGTATAAACCAGTTATTGAATATCTAACGTGCGAATGCTGAATACATGAAAACGATAATAGCCTATACAGTGATTTAACCCCTTAACTGGGGATCCCGGATATATCCGTCCATTTTACATTGAGTTACAGTTAAATACGCGGTTAAGGGATTAAAAAGGTTTTGGTTTAAGATGAATCCATGATAAGAACAAGAAAGCACACGTGAACCGGAGTTTATAAATTCCCTAAAGTGAAACACGTCGTTTCAATTTTAGCCTACATGCAGTAGGCTGGAAATGATGCTTTGTGAATTAGAACCTAATGCTATAACTCAGTACTATAATATTGATTTAATCAACTATATTTTCTCTGCTCACGCTATTATGCTGTTTTCTGTCATCCATCCATTTGCGAACTGTCTTCAGTGCTACAGGAGCGGCTTTATTCTGTGGATAGCCTGAAATTACGCTACAGAAATGTCACGAAGACTGTGCAATCGACACGGACATGGACATGGGTCCATTTTTTAAAACCCAACCCAACCCACCACTATTCAAACCCAACCCACGGAAACAACTGGGTTACTTGACCCAACCCAAACCAAGCCATACATAAAAATTTCTTAAATCCTCCTTCATTTCATAGACCAACGGGAATGCATCATTCCATTTGACAGATTTCATATTTTTGGATGCATTTAATTAACTTGTATTTTCCGGTTGCTCCTGTGAAAAGGCATAATAATAATAATAATAATAATAATAATAATAATAATAATAATAATAATAATAATAATAATAATGTGAATAAGCCTGTGTGAAAGATTAAGGGTAATTAGTAGTAATTTAGCATTACTATGTACACATTTGTACAATACAACACAACAACCTGGCAACCCAACCCACCACAAAATGGAAATTTCGGACCCAACCCAACCCAACCCATGGGTGGACCCAACCCATGTCCATGTCTGAATCGACATACGCAATTGGAACAAGCTCGTTCGTTTTTACTTTATAAACATTTGGATTTGTCAATATTAGTATTCTGGAGCTCTAAGATAACCCACTCCTGAAATTCTCACTGGAAATAAAATGCTATAACAACGACTGAAATGTTAAAAGAATTTTGCCCCCGACTTCTAAAAAATGTAGAACTCTCCTCATCTGTATGATCCTCCAGTGAACTGTGTCCTCTCTTTCTTTCTCTCTCTCTCTCTTTCTCTCTCTCTCTCTCTCTCTCTCTCTCTCTCTTTCTCTCTCTCTCTCTCTCTCTCCGTCAATTGCCTTTTCATCTACATTTTGTCTAAGAATACGCGAATAACTATAGTTACTGCTCCTGCTTTTGAAAGCGCTGTATAAATTCACAAAAGAGTTAACTTACTTGTCATTAGTACAGAGCCGTAGCTAGGGGGCGGGGAGTGGCAAGCTGCCCCGGGCGCCGTCCTGGGGTGGGGGGCGCCAGAAACCATGGTTGATTTTATTCACGACGGTATTGCCAGAATGGGAAGGGGAATGGTCATCACCCGCATTCTGCATATACTACTTCTTTCACTACTTTACTCGTAGAACGCCGTGAAAGTCTGATAAGCAAAAATAGGGTCATCGCCGGTTTTTACACTGTTAGGGCGAAAATTTGACACAATACTTTGTCCCGGGCGCTGAATACTCTATACCCAGCTACGGGTTCTGAGTTAGTAATAAAGCATTAGAAGAAATAAGACTTTAAAGTTGAAGCAAGGCAAGTAATTAGCCTACGTCAAATAACGTTACAATACTCGTTAAAAAGAAGCGCAAACATAGGCTATGCAATAAGTCACAGACTAACCGTTTATACCGGTAGAAATGCAGCAGAATGCCTGAAATAAATCGAGGTATTGTACCGTTTGCATTAATTGTGTATCTGAGAAGTTAACGTGCGTTAAGATGTGATCGTAGCTACGGCGAAAAAACCTACTGAACGTTTTAAACATTTTGAGCGACTACTGTAAGCAGCATTATGGCAAATTGTTTTCATTACGAAAGATTGTGAGAAAGAAGATAGAGTTCGACAGCGGAAACCTTTTTTTCTCCACAATGGAGCACATAACTCAGTTACTGATTCGTTGCCGCTTGCGCAGTGTTCTACCCAGGCCTGTTTGGAGAGATCCTTCCACCCCAACAAAAAACCCACACACGCACACAAATCCTCTCAAAACCCAGCACTGACGCTAATTATTGCATTGAACTGTGTCTCTTCCCCTCCAGCCAAGTCAATCACCCCCCCCCCAAAGGACTGGAGTCTGGATAAAACACCGCACCTGTGTACCTAAGGTAGGGCAGGTAGGGTAGGCCTAGATGTCCTGGGGACCACTTGATGGGGCGCCAGAACACTCCGTGACCATGCTCTCTACTCGGCGTAGAAAGAGAAGAAACTGAGAAAACTGACTTTGAGGGGCACATCATAAATCAGTGTTCGCATCAGTACAAGCAAGAAAAGTGCATCATGTAGTTTTAATCTTATGCCATTGAAATGTCATGATTAGTTAATTAAATATTTGTTAACCTGCTAATTTAAAATTTCTTATCCCATGCCATGGGCGTCAAATACTCTAGCTACGCCATTGTTCAGTGTCAATCCAACTTTATGAAGAGTTTGAACAATTTGCCATCTGCTAAATTTGCTTATAGGCCTAGTATCATTAAACTCGTATATAGAAACAAGACTTACTAGGGATTTCATTTGATATTGTTGCATATTTTCCAGACAACTTTTATAACAGCTTTCAAGAAGAACTCGATCTTCGTTGTCTGGTCCCACAGTATGAATGATGACTAGCAGAAGCAGATAAGATGGTTTTTGATTTTCAAATTTAAAATTAAAAAATTCAATTTTATTAAATTTATTTTCATTTTTAAAAGTCAAAGCATCAGTCTAACGTCGATTCTATCTAAAATTATTATTACGACACCTATTCGATTTGCTCTCAGGGGCTGTCCATTAAATACGTCAACAAAATAGGGGGAGGGGTTTGAAAAAGTTTGACACTTGTTGACAGGGGAGGGGGTCAATAGAAGTTGGCGTCAACAATTTCATTTTTACAAATGATTAAAATAGGAAATTTCGTGGAATACTATTTATTACAATGGAAAAAAGCCTGACAACCAAAATACAAGGTCATCATCACCACATTTTGACACTTGATGAATAAAAAAGTTGGAAAGGGCCATCACCGCAAAAATAATAACCTTCTGAACTTTTTAGGGGTACCCGTCACTGATCTTAGCGGGGGGGTCAAAAGTTTTTGATATAATTATAGGGAGGGTCACTGAATGCTAACAGTTGTTGACAAAAAGGGGGATCAACAATTGCCCAAAAATTGTTGACGTAATTAATGGACAGCCCCTCAGACTTTAAATGAATACAACAAATGAACACGATCAATCAGCAAATAAATAATCTAAGCGAATAAAATGAAAAATTGACCCGAGAACCTCATTAAACTCGCGAAAAAATTCATAATTTTTGCGAAATACCTGAAATGCGTAGTGGCGTAGCCAGGATTTTCGGAATTAGGGAGAGGGCGTATAGACATTTTCCAAGAAAAGTCTCCGACGAACAATAAATGCTAGTCAAAGAGTTCTTCGCACGTATTTTTTTCGAACATGCTGCCTACCTCTCCCCAAAATTTCTCAACTCGTTTTGCGTTTTGCGCAAATCCCACAACCGGTCACAACTATAATACGGGAATCGAACCCCGTTCCCTTTCCCCCACCCCGTAGCTACGTAATGGCAATGCGTGCCGATAATTTTAAAGTGTATCGACGAAATTATGAACTAACGAGAAAATGCTTTGTTTGCCCGCCCCCCACCCCGAAAAATCTACACCTTTTCAGTTTTCATCAGCCGCGTGAATCCTGGCAAGCTGAAGCGGATTTCTCGATATCAATCTGCTTAACCCCTTAACTGGGTATTTAACTGTAACTCAATGTAAAATGGACGGATATATCCGGGGTCTCCAGTTAAGGGGTTAAATTAAGCTATAATATTTCAAATTGAACGGCGCCCTAAAATTTATCGAAAGTTAAGCATTTCTGTCTGCCGACCTTCCCTTTGGAAAAACGCGCCACTGGTTCGCCACTAATGCCCTAAGCATTAACTTTGTTTTTTGCAGTTCTATAGATTCCTAAGTACTAAGAGAAACGGAAAATAGGCATGTACTTACATTTTGCAGGCAGGTCAAATCCTAAACAAAAAAAGGAAGCATTCGATTACAAAGGCTGTCAGGTATAGAGATTAGGAGTTTTCTTATGTGTCACAGACCGTCAAAGATCAAAATAATTGCAATTATGAATTACCGATATCTAATTCTAAATTAGACTGCAGCAGTGGCGGTTCCACCGGGGGGCAGGGGGGCCCGTGCCCTCAATTAAGTGTCTGGCCCCCAGAGCCCTCCTTTAGGGACCTATACTATGCTACATACATTAAACAACAAATGGTTTGCCCCATGATTAGAAGTTGCCACCCCAACGCCCCCCCCCCCACTTGCCAAATCCTGGAGCCGCCACTGGACTGCATCAATATTCTATCACGCAATCCACTTTTTACAAAATACGAGGAACCTTTGGTATTTTTTGTATCTCAATATCTTGAAATCAGTTACGTACGAGGTTACATCAGAGATGTCCATGGGTCCATTTTCTAGAATCTAATCCAACCCAATTCATCAAATCTCCGACCCAACCCAACCCAACCCATGCCGGTAATAGGGTTACTTGACCCAATCCAACCCAACCCACCGTGAAACATTACAATTTCTTAAACCATGACTTATTATATGACCCAATTCAACCAAACCAACCATTAATATGGAAAAGTCTGACCCAACCCAACCCAATGGTTAACCCAAGCCATGGACATCTTTGGGTTACAGTTGCACCGCGCCCTTTTCAATAAACGCTAGGTATACAAAGAAAGCTATATATGGTCCCTTGTACAAATTTATGGGTCTCCTTTGAGCTCCATGGTGCCATGGAATTCAGGACGTTTCATCTCAGGACGATTCATCTCATGACGATTCAACGCGGACGATTCATATCAAGGACGATTCATCTCAGAACGTTTCATCAAGAGGACTGTTTATCTCAGGACTATTCATCTCAGGACGATTCATCATCCTAACCCTTATAACTTTATCCGATATGAATCGTCCTGAGATGAAAAGTCCTAAGATGAATAGTCCTTCTGATGAAACGTCCTGAGATGAATCGTCCTGAGATGAAACGTCCGGATACCGTCCCATGCATCCCCTCTCTTCAAAGTGTAAATAATAATGACGTCTGCTCCTACCCGGAGTAACCTTTGATTCGCCAGTCCTGCACCCGTTTAGCTTCGTTAAGTGATGGCTCAACTGACTGCCAGCTACGTCGGCAATTCTGGCACTCACTGAAAGAGAAACAGTAATGTTCAAATGAATCGCTGGTTTCGCTGCTACGTCAAATTCCTCATCATTTCGAAATTTGGGATAATCTTTTTCCGGCGTGGTATTTGTAGGGGAGGAGGAAATTCATGGTAGCTGCTAACTTCACCTTTTCCATTCGTCCACTCTGTACGTAGCAAGCAAAAGTTTCATACTGTCATCAACTTATTTAACTATACAGGGTGGCGCAAACAACCGGACTATATTAAATGCAAACCTAAATGTGACTAGTAGGGTTTTTTGCGCCACCCTGTATTTAGCAGAATGTAAAACATTCAAGATTCTTTTCCCGCTGGTTCACCCCTCCCACCCCCACCGCCTATTGGTCCGTCTCTCAAATGCCACCCTGATTCGGTCAATCTTGAGATCGAAATAAATCAATAAACTTCTATAGCGCCATAATTATAATGCCTATGGCATCAGCCGATGGCGCACCAAGTAGAATCAGAAGTTTCCGTATTCTCTATGCTTGTAAGTTAAAGTTCGTTGCAATTTAGTTATAGAGAGACTCTCGGAGTCGTTGTCTTCCGCTGACTTATCCCACTCTATGGTGGGAAGTGAGCGGAGTGGTAACAGCGTTGAACGATGGAGCAGAAGGTCACGGGTTCAATCCCCGCAGGAGCCCTAAGGTCGACTCAGCCTTACTCGATAGAGACAGGGCGGTGGCAAAAATTAATGAGAAGCAGCGTTAAGCTGCGAGGTAAAACGTGGGTCTGAGGAAAGTAATGGCAACCTATCCCAGATTAATAGCTTATGCCACCCACGGTGATGATTGCCTGGACCGGAGATAAGCGCCGGAACCCAACGCTCGGACTCGAGTACGGGACCTACCTATACCTTTTAAAAACAACAAGACAAGGAAGGAGAACACAGGAACAAACCTCCTAGAGGACAAGTAGGCAAAGAATGAGATTACACAGCAAGACCACAATGTGAATGAATGGATGGGTGGAACACAGTGGTTCTCACACAGGGCAGATCCTATGTTCTTACCTCCTGCTGCAGCGTCTAAGCTGTTGTTACTGGCTCCAACGATGCCATCAACCTGGATTCCTGTGATGTCTCCTTTATACAGAGATACTCGGCTGTTTATCTCTGAATCCTTTTCAAAGTCTTC
>CM030866.1:7431071-7498571 GCA_018105865.1 Metaphire vulgaris | reverse complement strand
GGGATGCCAGGGATTATCCCCGTCACTGGTTTGTGACATCCCAGGCACTGGTTTACAATTTGTCATCCCAGGGTGGGATGTCTTTATCCCCGTCACTGGTCCAGTAGTTGTTCAGAGCATGCAGTCAAAGTGAGACTGCGACGGCAGGATCGACAGAGCTCTGAACGCTTTATAATTGGTGCGGCATGGTGCCTGCCAGCGTCGTCATTAACAGAAAGACTTCGCGTGTAAGCGAAGGTGTCGAGAGTATTTTTTCAAATTTCAAATCTTATGGCTGACAAGGAAGATGTGGAGACTGGAGAGTATTTGTTCCAATGATATTGACGACTAGCTATTCTGTGCATTAGTACGTCATATGTGACCTTGTCTATGCTGGTATAACTGGTTCACTTGCAGCCCTTAAGGCTGTGGACGGGATAACATTGACTGCCGTCAAGAAACAGTTAAGTGAATCCTGCAAGTTTGAAAGAATTCCGATATTACGCACTGATCATGATGAAGACTCGTTAACGCAGATGCGGTTCAATTTATCCAGGCACTGTTAGAAAAATCAAGATTTTCAGCAGAATCTGTTGGAAGATGGCGCCTGTTTGAGTCCCACTTCATCAGTCTAGAAGAAGGTGATAGAAGTTATGCAGCCAGCAGCCATCAAATACTAGCATTAGGCCTACAAATTCATGGACCAGAATGTGGGCTGCTACAGATTTTCCATCAGGTCCAAAAAACGTGATGGTGGCCTCTATTTATCCAGATAGTCGATGTTGCCACTCGGAATGCTTATTATATCTACAAATGATCACTTGCATATACCTTGCCAGTTGTCGCTTCAATTATTATCTGTACTTCAGACGAGATATTGTTAGTCTATAGCAAAACTTTTATGCTGAGAGACTCCAACTTAGAGGACCAATTGGGCAGCTAATGGTTCTAGACAGAAGGGTTCAGTTGAGTGTCCGTTATGAAAAAGACCATCTGATTTCATACACTGAAAAGCAGAAAGTATGTCAGCTCTGCATGAAGAAAGCCAATTTTGTTTGCCTTGAAGTGCAATGATGAAAACATCCTAAAGACTGCTTCATTGACTTTCATCGAGAGTGATGCTAACCGCTTATTGCTAATTGCTGGTGCAATCATGAAATTTTTTCAGATGCAGTTGATGCAATTATTGTTTTAAAACAAATTTCTATGAAGTTCTTAAGAAAAATCAAACAATTTGCAAATATACAATGCCTCCACACATTGCTTTGTGGTTTGACATTTATGCACCCACAAGTGCCTGGCATCCTTTATAAAGTATCGACATTTGGGTGGCCATAGTTTGGAGATCCGTCAATTTTTCAGGTTAGTTCCAGGCTCTTGGGCACAGATTTGACTAAATATTTCAATATAGTGAGGAATAAAAAAGTTAGGCATATATGGGTTAATGTGAGCATTCCCCCTCCTCCAATTCAAAGCACACCGGTCAAATAGGCCCATTTTATGAAATGAAAACAATAAATAATAAGCTGCAACTATATGATATTTAAGTGTCACCAGCGACGTTCTTTTACGACAAAAATGCCAAAAATGACCCCTAGTCGTCTGCGGAGGGCAAGCCCCCTCCCCAGACCCCACCCGCCACTCGGCTCCTCGACCATTGCGCCTTCGGCGCTATATCCCCCATGCATATCCCATATATATATATATATATATATAAATCAGTGATAGCGAGATGCAGAATAAGGGGATACAACGACATTTTCAGGTGGAAAATTCTCCGACGAACAAAATAAAGGAAGCGCCGTCATGGAGTTCTTTGTACATTCTCGTATTACCTTCAATCATGCAACCTCTCCCCTCCCAAAAAATTTTTCAACGATTTTTTGCAAATCTCACAACCGGCCCAGCCAGAATATGAAAGCCGCCCCACGTTCCCAATTTGTGGCTAAGCCAATTATATATAATATGTATATATATTATAGATTTTTTCTTGCTTACTTACTTTAAACCAATCTACAGCCCAGCCTTCAAGCTCATTCGAAAATTCGTCCATGCATTTACATATAATAATAATAATAATAATAATAATAATAATAATAATAATAATAATAATAATAATAATAATAATAATAATAATAGGCCTAATGGCATTTTTACTTATAATTTAGAGAGGGTCATAGACCTGAAATAAATTTGAAAAAATGTGAGAAAAAGGATTTCGGACATAGGCTCACATAGGCATATGCGCTGTCCACAAATGACGTCACGCACTTAAGGGAAGTGGGGGTTCAAACATTTGTGACAAGATGTATGACCACGGGTGTAGAGGGTTTCCAGAAATGCGACGACACATAATACTAAATATTGCCATTAATGCCGCAATGTTATGGTATCGCAAAGTTGAACATATTTTACACTTATAATAATTATTATACAGCATTTAAAAATAGAATTTGAAACGTTTCTGAATATTGTTTCAACTATAATAATTATAATCATAATGAATATTTTCAAACTGATTCATTGCAATAATTTTTTCATTCAAGAAATAAGTGATTTGAACATTAATTTTGACATTAAAAAGGGGGTTTACGTGTTGTGACGTCATATTTGAATGGTCTGACTTTTGTGACGACGTGTGACGAGGAAGAGGGAGTCAAAAACAGCCAAATTCGCGTGACGTCATTTATGGACGGCCCCATACTAGTAACATGCAGTCAGGCTTACGGATATTACGTTTAAGATAAACAAGGCAGCTGCTATCTAGACGGAACTAAATCAAGGACAGGGCCGCTGTAGGCGACCGGTATAGCATATTATAATGACTCCCATATAATAATAACTCTCCCTCATTATTATCATTATATATATATATATATATATATATATACTCCCCCATCATTATAATATATATAATAATAACTCTCTCTATATTATAATAACTCCCAGAAGAAGTATAGACTATCTAACTAAATTCAATTTTAAATGTTAGACCTAATTATTTACCAAGTGAGGCAATTTTAACATTGATAATTTTCTTAAAACAAACGCAAAATCTTTGAAACATCGTGAACTGTCAACATTCATGTAATGTACATAGTTATTCATATTTAAAATGTTAGCAGAGATCACAAATATAAATCTATTTTCGTCAGTTTCGGTTTTCGTCTTTTAAATTTCTTCGCAGATGTAGGAAATGGATGCACATTGCCTTGCTCCAAGCACAACTTAAGATGCTGGCGCTTTTGCTCTACAGTGTATGTCAAATTCAGATAATGCGGATCGCCATCCTCCACTAGAAATTCGACAGCTGTTGCAATGGCGTGGCAACCGCAGTCCACACCATTTAGGCCCTACCTGCTGCTGAGTTGGTAATATATACACCGATAGGATATTGTTGCTGGCCAATGTAGCATAACTGATACCTCTGCTTCAGTTGTGTTACTTCTGAAAAACTAAGGGACTTATTATAATATAGAGACAGTTATTATTATAGGGCCTATATACAATAATAATGAGGGGGAGTCATTTATATATATATAATGAGGGGGAGTTATTATTATATGGGGTCATTATAATATGCTACACCGGGCCCTTTGCAGGAATGCGATACCCCTCTCCATCACCCGTCTGCCTAGATGCATTTTTTTGCACCAATGTTGTTGACTCTTGTTATCTAAATTCGCTGCAAATACAACTGCTGAAGAGTCGTACCTAGTACCGAGGGCCATTTGAAGGCACACTGAAAGCAGATAAGGCCTACAGTAGAACTTCGTTATGGCGTACTATATACGCCTACTTAGCGGGTCTGTAAAACTCAGCACGTTATATGAAAGGTACGTTAGGCCTATAGCCTGCCCAATTTCATCCAATACGGTAACGCGCATTTATTCTAACGTATTTTGGGGATCCCCACGTTACAAAAATTCTATATGATGCATTGGGCCTGTTTTAACAAAAGTGTGATGGAAAGGGGTTTTTGCAGTGAAGAAAAACAAGAAAGTGCAGGAAGGTAAAATGCAATTTTTTGTTTGCTTTGTGAGAGTGATAAAACAACAGGATGACCTTTTTTTGCTTGTTTTTGCAGAAAAAATCATCTCCCCAAACATGAAATTTTCCCCCAATGTTTTGTGGCTAGTGATAAACACTTTTTAAAAACGGGAACGTACATTGCGGTACGTTAGTCTATTCGTTATAATCGAGTACGTTATAACGAAGTTCAACTGTACTTTTCTGACCCGATTGTCTGAGCCAAGGTCATCTAAATAGATCAACTCAAGATCCTCCATGTTCTGATCCCAATAGGAAAAGAGATAGTTTGGTCTCTGTCTGTAGATTCGAGACAATGAACGTTATCGGTGTTTTGCTCGTTTTCGCTGGCTTCATTCAAGCCGTGTCTTCTCAAAATGGCGGTAGGATACGTTAAGACAGACGCTTAGACTAATATTTCATCATACGGTCCAACCATTCAGTGGCGGATCTAGGATTTCTTGGTGGGGGGATGAATGAATCCATAGGAAGTTGGTGGGGGGATGAAAATAAAGGGGAAAAATCACTAAAATTTGCCGGAAAAGGCTGGTAAAAAGAGAATTGTATCCAGGGGCGGCGCTAGGGTGGGTGGGTCCGCGGGTCCGGACCCACCACCCAGTCTCGGGCAGGGGCACCCAAGCAAATTGTGCAAATACGCAGAGAAATTTTGATTGGGGGGGTGAGTGGTAGTTTGAGCCGGGTCCTGGCTGTGTAGATTGCATAAGACCCACCCAGTCAACAAAACCCAGCGCCGCCCCTGATTGTATCCCTCATTTTACTACATTTTACCGAAAAATAGGTTGACAAGCAAAAAAGATAATCCCCGGTTGGTTTAAGTAGACTTTTACCCACAAGTATGTTTTACAAGCAAAAAAGGTAAGTCAGAAAGTCCGGTGGGGGGATGCATCCCCACTCATCCCCCACGTGGAACCGCCACTGCAACCATTCAAGAATCGAATAGGTTTAAGTCTTACTGTGAATTTAAAATATTTTTTAAAGTGAATTTTATTAATTTTAAAAACGAAACTGCATTTTATTTAAAAGTTCAGTTCCACACATTGTATGAATCTGTAACCATGTTCCACCCATTCATTCATTTACTTTAGGGCCTGTCCATTAATTGCAGTTAATCAATCAATCAACTTCTATAGCGACACTATCATAATGCCCATCATCATCAAAAGCGCGTGGCCAGCGGGGGCCGTTGCGTCACCCCATGACCATGACCCCATCGGATGGCACATCTCCAGTCCAGAGAGATGGTGGAATTTCACTGGTCTGGGTACGGATGTGGTCGATCCATGTTTTCTTGGGACGACCCAGGACAGCGCTTCCACGATCGGTCAGGTGGACGACCGATGGATAGGTCAACGTGGCAGTGGAGGGCTTGATGATATCGGAACAGTCTCTCCGAGGCGAGCAGCATGCAGTGTTTATTCTAGCCATTTCGACATTGGGGGAGTTTGAAATGTTTGGGGGACAAGATTTGTCTCTCCACGCTTTTTTTTTTGGGGGGGGGAGAATTTCCACCCCAAGCCAATATATACAATTTTTTTTTTTGGGGGGGGATTTTAAAACTGGGGGATTCCCCTCCTCCAAAAAAACAGGTCTAGAATAAACTCTGGCAGCATGCCCGTCTTCGGACATGCATGGACTTCTTCCGACTGATTCCAATATATCTTAGTCTCCTAGATATTTGAGTCATGCATTCTACCTATCAATGCCTGTATCCGTGTCCATTCGTCTGCCTGTCAGTATCTGTCACGTCGGCAAACGCCATCTTGGTATCTAGGTCTGATTCTTCGTCAGCGGCTTACCGTCTGGTGAAACACTCGCTGCTCAAGAGTGTAGGGTCGCCTGTCTGTCTGCCTGTTTGTCTATCTGTCTGTCTGTCTGTATGACTGACTGTCTGCCTGACTGTCTATAGCAGTACTGACTCCCAAGTCCGGATCAACTATCAAATGATAGCTAGGCCCTAGATCAGCGGTTCTCAACCTGTGGGTCGCGACCCCACGAAGTCGAATGACGATTTGCCAGGGGTCGCCCGAGACCATCAGAAATATGCGGTTGTTTCTTTTCTTGTTATTGTACAAACTTTCTTGACTAGTACGACTACTAGTTGTTTTACTATAATTGTAATTCGAGGATGACATGGATACAATTAAATAATAACGATTTCGAACATTTTGATTGTCCATTATTATTGTTAGCCCATTGTGAACGGGGGTCAACTATGGGGAAAATTGTCGCGGCACTATATAAAGGTTGAGAACCGCTGCCTAGATCAGTCAATAAAAATCGACAATTGCAGTTTTTCAATTGCAAATATATAATCCAAAGAATATTATGCTCATGATAATTCCGTACGCATTTCTTTATTTCAGCCTCGTTTGAACTTAAGATCAGACCCTCAGGAGAAAGATTTATTAAGCCCCTGGGTTCGGCCGCACTTTTCTTATGCGAAGTGAGCAATGTTAGGGACGGTGACGTGCACATCCAGTGGCAGGACAATTCCAGAAGAGACATTGAGAGCACAGTTGGAAGGTTAGTGACTCTATGTCTCATTCAACAGATCTCAGAAGTGATTTGCAAAAGGTACTATGGTTATTTCACGGATAATGGCCGACTCTCGAGTTCCGTACGATCAGAGGCGGATCTAGGGTATTCGGCGCCCGGGGACAAAGTGTACGTTGGCGCCCCTAACATAGCTGACAAGCTAAAAAAGGCAGTCACATCGTTTTCGGCGCCCTCAGCTCTTACGGCGTCCCTCTTCATTTAGTGCTGACAAGCAAAAAAAAGGTCGTCACACGTGTTTCTTCTTCTTTGTTGTGCGTTTCACTTATCCAAATATCCGATTTTGGCGTCCACTCACCTCGGCGCCCGGGGACATGTGTACCCCCCCCTGCCCCCTAGATCCGCCTCTGCGTACGATAGCAAAAGCTATTTTCGGACACTTTATGATCCGCACTGTCCTACCTATCTTCGTGACTTGATTCAACCTGCTCCGTCAGTACAATACCGTTCCCAGTTTCGGTCGAGGAATCGCAATCCGCTGCTTGTCCCTCCTCCGGCCAGGACACCTGCCCTCGGGGACAGATCCTTTCGGAGAGGCAACCCAATCCTGTGGAACACCCTGCAAGGGTGGTCACCATGGAAACTTCGCCAGGAGCGTTTTTGAAGAACATGAAGACACACCCGCCTTTGACTTTAGCCTTAGCTATGCGTACGGCGTCGAATAAATCGTCCTGTATAATAATAATAATAATAATAATAATAATAATAATAATAATAATAATAATAATAATAATAATAACAACAACAACAACAACAATAATAATAATAATAATAATAATAATAATAATAATAATAATAATAATAATAAAAGATGAACCATCGCGACGTTGTTTAGCAAAATAGCAATGTCCAGGAGAGTCGATTCATCGGAGTTAGTGCTGTTTATAAACTCACATGCATACAACTAGTAAACCCTATAGACCCAACAGCTAGCGCCTTCGAATTCGCAAGGCATCGACTGAATGCGGTATGTTTGTTGCCATTCTTTTACCAGGTTCTACCAGGTAATCGCCATTTTTATTCATTCAGTGTTGAGTCAACTGGATGAGTACTTAAAGAAGAAAACCAAGTTTTTTTCTATGGCCAATACTTGAAAACCGGATTTTCAGAAATGGCAAACCAATCTGCTTACGTTTAGTCTTCTACCGCATGGCAATGCCCGTATGAATTTGTCAGTAGAATCTGATATTGGTATATCAGAGTAATCAATGTTATTTGTAATGTTATGTTATACTATTACTGGTTAGCAAAAGTGCAGAGGTGGGCAAACTTTTCCCTTAGAGCAGTGGCGGCGCGTTGAGTCCTGTCTTTCAGTGTTTATTCGGCCTTCTCGGAACAAGTTTTAAAATCTTCCGGCCTCGGATACTTGACTCAGACCTTGTCCTGTCAAACATTACAAATCCCCCAATGTAGCTAGAATAATTATTGCCTGTCTTTTGAAGGATTTTAATTTAATGTTTAATTATTAATATATGATTACTGTGGCACGATCAATGTGTTTTGTGTACTTCTTCAAAAGACCGGTTTTAATAATTAGGTCTACAACAATAATTTCCTCAAGCAATGCCGTTAGAAGTACAGTAAATATTCCCGGTACTGACCCTGCATCTTGACCAGAAAGCATATCAGATGGTCAGCATATTGGCATTGTGAAACTTGCAGCTCTACAGGTCACACATTACAAGTATCTAAAATCAAAGAGAACGTCAATTTTCCAGACTTGAAGACAACGATCTTTATGTATTTTGGAAACTGAATCCAAAAAACACACCCATTTTCTCCTATCACGTCCAGTTTAGTGTAAACGCTGTTTACTGATTTACTTGTAATATTGGAACATGGCGCTTATAATTCCTTAGCTATATTGGATGCAAAAGATAAGGATGTGCATCTGCTTAATAAGCTGTCTGGCATAACAATTTAATAAACAAAGTTTCAGGCAGTTTTAAACTGCAGACGTCAGCATTTTATGGATATTGAGAAACATTTTGAAGCGTGAAACCGACGGCAGCATTCAGTCGATGAGCAGGAAGGAGCTTGCAAATTTAACTCTTCTAAACCGGTTTAAAGATGGGACACAAGCACTTGTGGTTTTAAGTGTTTCAAACTCCTCTGAAAATTTTGCTACATTTGTAGGTTGTTTTACAACACCTAAACATCATCAGGTGTCTGAATTCATCATAAATCATCATGCATATTCATCAGTTAAATTGGGTGACCATCATCATCATCATCATCACATCAAACTGTGCAGGACATGTGTTGAAAGTCGGAGACAGTTCATAATGTGACTAAAGGTCAGAGAAAAAGTTTTTTCTTTGGAGTTCCAATGGTTTGGGTAGTGTCAAGTCCAGTCCATTCATGTTGATCATCGATCCATCTTCTCTTTGGTATTTCAGGCATTTTCTCATAAAATTTCCACCAGTACCCATCATCACCCCTCTGCTTGAGACTGTCATCCTCATTCTGACAAGATGTTCCAAATACCTATTTGCACTATTTTTTGGGAGTTTCTTACGACGAACAGTCTTTGTCAGTCCCAGGTCACCGATTGCGAAGATTTCATTTTTGATCATATCTTTATAACTTATTTTCAGCATTTTGACGCTAACATTTCATTTCAAACATTCAACCAATCTGTCTTGAATGACCTGGTCCATGTCTAGATCTGCATACAGTCGTCAGATAGTTACACGGTTCAAGCCTGAATTCGCAATTTAATGTCTGTTCAAAGTTTTGGCTCCAGGAAGACGCTTTCAAATTGGCAAAAGAATGAATCTTTTGAAATATTTCTATCTTCTTATCTCCTTGCTGCATCAACATCAAAGGACTTATTGAATCAATGGGATGTTACTGTTCAACAAGATGCTTTTTTGACCTGATTCTCACATGTATTTGAACTCCTTTGTTGTTTCAGTTCAAAATCACTTTTGTTTTGAAGACTGTTAATAAGTGTCAATCCATATTCTTTGCTGGTTTGAACTTCAAATCTTGGAGCTTGAGTGAAGAACAAGGAGTCTTCCATCAAGACATCAGACCATTAGATATCAAGGCAGATGGAACTCAAACATTATGGCAACTACTGCTGGTGTTTGATTTGCTGTCCCTGACCATAATTACACCTCCTTGTGTTTTGGCCTCCATTTTTTCCAAAATGATTTCTAAGATGGCAATGAATAACTCTTGGTTGAAGACAGACTCATTTTTGGCTGAATAAAAAATATTAGTTGTTATCAGTTCCAGAATTCGCTCAGTCCTTGTTTTGTTTTTACCACCTTTAATTGACATCCTCATTTAAAAACTTCTTATTGCATAATTTTTGACATCATAGTCCTTCCATCAGGCTCTCAATTCTGTAAAATTTGCAAAAAACGGTCAGCAGAAAAAAATTGAGATGTGAAATAAAGATAAACCGAATGATTTGACTTCTATTAAAGATGGGCCTAATAGCAAATGATGTTTTAATTGGCTTTCAAACTGTATTTGAAGTTTTTGCATATATATTAACTGGCACTGTAATTCCAATAGGGACGTCATTTGGAGGGGCAGGGGGGGCATTTGCCCCCATGATTTCCCCTTTTTTAGGAAAACTTTTTCGCCAATGTTTGTGCTATTTAGTTTTTTACAGAAAAAATTGAGATGTAAATACACTGGAAATCTTGGAATGATTTCAGCAGCCATAAAAGATGGGGACATGAACTAAAAATGTAGTTTGAAAAAGGTCGTCAACTCCTCTATTTTTTCGCCATCTCTGTCAGTTTGCTGAAAGTGTTTAGTCCTTCCCTGAAAAACCATTTTGTGGCATTCTGATGCTCTGGAATAAAATTGAGGATGGAATACACTGACAATCGGAATGATTTGAAGCATTAAAGATGGGTGACACAAGAAAAAATGTGGTTTTAATTCGTTTCAAAGACCTTGGAGAAAATTTTTTGTCATATCTATAGCACATTGCTGTAAGGCAATATTCCTTCCATAGGCTCATTGACAAGCAGTCGCTAGATCTAGTGGAAAAATACCAAGCTTAGGAGCAGTATTAATATATTAAATATGTGTTGCTCAAATATCAAAAAATTTCAAAATCATTTATATGATTTTAATATAAAGTACCATGTCATTGTTTCAATAAAATAATTTCAAACTTTCCTAAAATAATTTCAATGATGTCACTTTCTGCCTTCTGCACTTGTGGGTCCTATGCATATTTCTAAATGATATTGCGGAAGATTAATACCGTTATAGCCTATACTCGCCTAGCATACTTGTGTTAGTAAAACCCTCAGAAAATTTGCGAGTAGCCTTGGCTGCAGATTTTAAAGCAGGCATTGCTAAACTAGTGAAAAAATAAACAATGTCGCGTCTCATCAGCTTTCACATCTACATCGACCGTCATCTAACTTTATATGTTTTAATTTGATCTTCAGTTATTCGCCATTAGCAGAGTTTGAAATTTAACTGTGTCTGTTAGACATGTGACTAGAATACGGTTTGTCATAGTTACAACAGTAGGTTGTAATCAATGTAAATAATGTAATGATTGAATGGCCTTTCATGTTTTCGTCATTTTACTTTAGATTTTTAGATAGCTCAGATTTTGGAATATAATATTGACACGCATTTTTGCATTTGGCCCGCAAGGTCAGGATATGGGTAGGGTTGGATACCTCCATGTCCAAAGGAGGACACATGGGTCAGCAAAGGAGGACAAAGCCGGACAAAGGAAGTAGGTCGCAAAATTCACAAAGCACGCACATTCGATGGCGCAGAGAGGGTTGCCCCATCAAAGGCATCGCGCCCTTGACAACTCGGAAAAACATTTGCAAGCAAAACAGTCATCGGAATCGGTTTTTATTCTTTGTCCATTGAGCATTGATCTTCCATGATAGTGTGCAATTGTCATTATTACATGGCCAAGTCAGTAGATGATGAGAGCAAAAAGCCGGACATTTCCCATTTCAGACCAATGCCTGCCGGACGGAGGACAGGAGGTCCAAAAGGAGAACATGTCCTCCTTTTGCCGTACGTCTGGCAACCCTAGACATGGGAGACATGTCATTTGGCCCGCCGCCCAAAAATTCTTGTCACCCCATGACTTAGAGGGAACAAATAATCGGAAAGTAATTTTTAGTGCATCAACTCAACACAGATTCATATCCTCATTTTAGAATTTTGAGTTTCCAATTTCATCAATGTCTACTGATGTAGCTACATTGTAAAATGTCATGTATTGTGAGCTGAAGAGTATTTATGATATTATTGGTCCTTAATTAATTAATTTCAGAATTTACGTGGAATCAACAGAACAATCATCAGATTCGTTATTTCTAAAGAAGCTATACATTACGTCATTTGAGAATGCGGATGCCGGGCACTATTACTGTGTTGCTAACACCACGGCTGGACAGCAAACCAAATCGGTTGAACTGCAAATTTTCCGTAGGTTCTGGTATTTTTCAGTAGGTTCTGGGATTTTTTCGGTAGGTTGAAATATGAACACACATAATTGGCGAACTGTTTCTTGTGCTGTTAGGGGCTGTTCATTAATTATTTCAACAATTTTTGGGCAATTTTTGACCTCCTCCCCTTGTCAACAACTGTCAACTTTCAGTTACCTCCTATAATTATGTCAAAAACTTTTGACCCCCCCTCCAAGATCAATGACAGGCCCCAATAGCAAGGTTATTATTTCTGCGGTGATGACCATTTTCCCCTTTTTTGCTCATCGAGTGACAAAATGTGGTGGTGATTACCTTTTTGCCATGCTTTTTTCCATTGTAGTAAGTAGTATTCCATGAAATGTCCTATTTTTTGATTATTTGTAAAAAGTGAAATTGTTGATGTCAACTTCTCTTGACCCCCTCCTGTCAACAACTGTCAAACTTCTTCAAACCCCACCCCTAAATTGTTGACGTAATTAATGGACAGTCTCTTAGGTTTTCACAAGGTATCAATATATAGAAATTGCATTATTTAATCATTTTAATGCAAGTGATGTCTGTCACTTGAATGCTCTACGAAAAGACTAGTTGGACCAGTATTTGACTTGTCAGATCTTTGGGGATTCAACTCCCCACTGGTCTGCGCTGATCCCTGGTGGAGGTTGAAAATGTGTTAGTTGCCCGACCCTTAGGGTTGCCAAGTCCATGTCTCCAAAATACCGGTGTTGGCGGCTAAAATTTAAACGTAGCGAGATGGACCAATAGACAAAATTTGTATTATATATTTGGTCAAAGCTAGTAAATTGTAACTTTTGCAAATTCATTCCAAACTTCAAATCCGTTTTTTTCTCAGAATTTTACTTTTTTGGAAAGACCACTCTGGTCATCGGCGCCTCAACAAACATATATTGTAAATGAAACCCCAAAAATGCTACTGCCTCTTTAAATATAGGTAAACTGTAGGCCTAACGTTGACAACAAAGAAATAAAATAAACAATTAGGCCTACTTGACAATGTATTTATTACTGGACACGGCTGCTTTTATTAATATGTTATGATTGTTATTTTTTTTTTTTAAAAAATTGCTTGTGCATTCTTAGACATCAAATAAACCAAATTATATAGGGTGGCGCAAAAATACCGGACTAGTCACATTTAGGTTTGCATTGAATATAGTCCGGTTTTATGCGCCGCCCTGAAGAAGGATAGGCCTAAACGCTTTCCTCGTTTTATTCCTCGTCTCGTTTTGCTGAGTTTATTAAGAAGGATAGGGCAAAAGCTGTACTGTGTTTTATTCCTCGTCTCGTTTTTGTGAGTTTATTGTTATTAGAACTTGTCTGATTGAGGTTAGAAGCTGTACTGTAACTAAAAGTTTGAAAATAAATTAAAGTTTTATGCTCTTAGTTTATTGGATTACTTTAGTTTAATATTACCCATTATGTTTGTTTGAGGTTTTTCAAAGTTGATTTTTTGTGTTATCATTGGTTGTGTTCTAACATTTTTGATGCTGTGCTTGTCACGAATAAAGATTATTATTATAGGACAGACCGTAGGCCTTTGCCCGCAACGAACTTTGACACCGCATCACGGTGAACGTACAACAAAACAAAACATTCTTTTGATCCTTCACGCTCTTCGACAGGGCTGGAAAGCTCAGCAAAAACCTTTGGAACCTGATTTTCTTCGACTTTAAAATTTACGACTGAAGTTTAAGAGTTCGCAAATACGGTAACTAAAAGACGCAAATCTGAAAATAAACTAAAGTTTGGAAGCTCCTAATCTGCGTAACCGCCCCCAACTGACTTTAGGCTGCTTAATAATACCCATTAAAATTTTGGGTTTTTCCAAACATATGATTTTATTTATAAGGGAATTGTCACCGAAATATGGCATTGTACTATGCTGGGAAATAACTTGATTGCTATACAGGGATATTTTTACACTCCTAACACCCCTCCAACACCCCCGAATTTGAGGCTGATAATCCCCAAAATTTGGTAATGTAACGATGGTATGCATACAAAATGCATATTAACTAGCTCCGGACACCACCACCCTCCAATTTGAGGTCGACACCCCCAAATTCACAATCCTAGAAATATCCATGTTTCTGTAGTTAGGTAGTACGCAAGAAAATACCGAACACATGCATCTCCGGTATTGTTTCAAATTTTTCACCTGACAAATAGTCAGAATACCTGAATGTCCGTTAAAAACCGGATATCTGGCAACCCTACCGAACCTCCTCTATGGATCAAAAACTTTGGGTGGGACATAGCTGTTTTTCCCGAAAAATTGGTGTTTGTACGTAAAATAATGTCACATTGTGTTAGTTCAGAAGAGATCATAGGGACCTACTGGAAGGAAAAATATTTGCATTTCTAGCAATTTAACATGAAAAGCATCTGGCAACGTTCAAAATAACGGCGTACTTTTGTTAAAAAATTTCAGAAGATATAACGTTCTATTATGTACCAAGTCCTCAACATCCAGTGGTCAACACTACCGCCGTTATCAAATGCAACGTAAGTGGGTCTCCCAAGCCCACAGTCTCATGGAGATACAATAGAAAACGCCTAGAAACAGGCTAGTGATATTATAAGAAACTTTATATAATAATAACATGATAATCGTGCACTTTTATGGCACCATTTTTAATACTCTAAAGGTATCAATCGATGGTACTTCAAATTCACCAGCAGAAGACCAGGTCATTCCAGGAATCAAATAGTGAGAAACAACGAGGCGGAGTTATGGAGGATATACTGATTTAAATTTAATGTTGGACGATCTCGTCCTTGAGAAAACAAAATAATTGTGATGGAAGTATTTAACTATTTATCCAAATATGCCCTATATTCAGTCATGCAATTTAGTAGAAATTGTTTTGACAGCTTTCCGACGATTTGGGATAGGAGTAAATCCATTATGATTCCAACTGATGCGGTCTATTTGGCTGGGGAAGATGTCATGGTCTTCATTAATCAGCCGAGGCATGAGTCACCGTCACTCCACCTCCAATATTCTATATTATGCAACAATGCCTTTGTATACTGCTCCACTTGTGTTAGGATTGCGTTTCAAGTTCTATCTACTTCAGTGCAGTCAAAATAAAGTTCTGTTCTGTTCTTTAGCCTTTCTCGATGCGAGTTTGGGCTACACTATGTATCACATCTCTCCATGTCTGTCGTTCTTCTGTTTTCCGAATCATGTTTTGAAACGAGAGTCCAGTCCATGTTGTTATGTTATCTAGCCAGGCTGTTCTTGGTCTTCCGCGTGATCGTCCGCCGGATAATGTTCCTTGAATTAGTTCTTTTTCTAGACAAGAGCCTTTTTTTCTCATGACGTGTCCAAAATAACATACTTTGCCTTTTTTAATGTTGTTCAGCAGACTTTGTTGTCATGTACCTGCCTGCTCTAGCACCCACTCATTTGTTCTTTTTGCTGTCCATGAAACTCTTAGCATTTGTCGTAAATCCATTCATTTCAAAGGCTTCAAAGTAAAGTATTCCCATGCATTTTATTTAAGGCAGACGACAAATAACTGTAGAAAACATAATAGACCATCAAATCAATAAATATAATGCAAAGTTGCATGACGTATATGCAGGAGCAAATTTTGTGCACAATAAACATTTATTTTGTCCGAATTTGGCAGCCTTTGTGCATATTTGTTGAGGATTACTTTTACAAGGATAGATAGGGGCTATATGGAATAAGCAATAATATGAGAAAGTGTTAATCATATCCCCGATAGGCTTTGCAGTTTTGCAAGTTCTAAAGATACATGTACTGTATACTGTATAACCCGGCCTATTTGGCGTTGTGCGATCGGTTCCCGTCAGAACACCGAAGTTAAGCAACGTTGAGCGCGGTTAGTACTTGTATGGGTGACCATCCCGAGATCTAGTCGCGGTGCCGGCGGCCAACCAAGCAGTTCATCGCTTAGGCGTCGGTAAATTGGTAGCAGAGTTAGGCTGCGAAGGTAAAACGCGGGTCTAGAGAAAGTAATAGCAAACTACTGTAAATTAATGGCGAAATCCACCTGCGTCGCTGCTTGCCTAGTAACCGGACATCGTCGCCGGCCCCTACGCTCCCTCGTTCGAGTATGGGACTACCTAAAGTGATATAATATTTTGTTATAATATTACTTGTATCAGTGTTTATTCTAGGCCTTCTCTGAGGGAATTCCCCCCTCATGTTTTAAAATACCCCAAATTTATATATGTTGCATTGGGGATGGAAATTTCCCCCCAAAAGTGTGACGAGTGGGAGGGGGTTTCTTTTAAGAGGTGGGAATATAAGGATCATTATTTTTTTGCTCGTGAGAACATTGGAGAAGGATATGAAACATAAGTAAGAGAACCTTTTTTGCTCGTCACGGTTTTTGGGGAGACAAACCATCTCCCCCCCCAAACATTTCAAACTACCCCCCAAGTCAAGGTGGCTAGAATAAACAATGGCTTGTATTCAGTTTTGGATTTGTTGATGTAGAGATAGCAATGGGTCATTGGTCAGATGGGTCATTAATGTTTGATGGGTCATGTAGGTCATGGGTCTATGAGTCTTGTAATGTAATGCAATGTAATAGACCGTGCGGTGGTAGACGGATTTCGCGGTATTTCAGTGTAGACCTACTGCTGTTATGTTCTTTTACGTTCAATCGAAACTACTCTTCATCATTTTTTACCTGGTTTGACGGCGGCTCTATTCTGATCTATCTATTCTAGTTGAAACTAATCTGATTGTATCTTTCAGGCGGACGGCCGTAGACGATGGGCAGATTGCTAACATTAATGATGATGGAAATTACACATGTCGCCAAGCGACCGGATTTGTTGTTTACATGCGTAAACTAAGTCGTTAACGTTCTCACGTATTATACTTGTATCTTTCAGTTTTTCGTAAAATCCCACATCTGGGCGCCTGAACATTGGGGCCCCTGGGGCAAATACTAATATTTCACATTGAAATTTGAAAACCAGTAAAATATCGGGGTTAAAACGGGCCCTCCTGAAAAAATTATGCAGCATAACCGTGAAAATTGTGTTTAGTCCCCTCCTGGTGGTACATCTTATGCCGATCATTGCCACTGAATGAAAGAGAGAACTAGTTCTTGAACTGATCATGGTTTTTACCTGGTATTTGACGACATGCTAGTATAATTTCAGGATGGTGTCTTCAGAAATTTCAGCTAATGATGTCGCAGTCAAATCTGACTTCTTTCATTCTAGCATTGATAAACTAATCTGCTAGTTTTTTATCATTTCATGGTCCGGACGCTCCATTGTTTCCACACTGCGTCGCTTTGATTTCTGATGGTCTTGTGACCAGATTGTTTTCATAACAGTCCGGCTGATGATCTGGTCTTCCATTTGTCTTTCGCTGATATACTTGGACTGTTCTGAGTAATGACGTTACGTAGAACATTTCGTTAATCACTAGGTGATCCTTTTTGTTATCAAACCTATGCCATCTGCGTAAACCTTAAATTATTTATTGTTTGTCCATATACTTTTACTCCAGCATCTTCTTCTTTCTATTATGGCTTTCGCCATTCCTCTGGTGACTTTTATAAGGAATCTAAAAACACACTTATTTATCATCGGATACAAGTGACATGTGTTAAAGCGCTCTTGTCTTTAGCCTTATCTATGTTTACAGCGATATAGAAATCATCTAATTAATAGAAATAATAATAATAATAATAATAATAATAATAATAATAATAATAATAATAATCATAATCATAATAATTATAATAATTATAATAACTGATCAGTTGTAGGCCTTTAAAGAAACCTCGTCAACGTCCTCTGCCGTGCCCCGTGTTTACGCCCCCTCAAAGAATTTTCATCGGATTTACACGACTTTTACAAGTGACCCTAGGCGGTCCTACCGGTGCAATTGCACTAGTTTGCTCCAATGTAGCCACGTCACTGTGGAGAGCTCCCCTTGAGCAGTGATGGGCAACTAGTTAACTAATTAGTTACTAACTTAAAGTTTAATTAATTTTTAGTTATCGCCATCGTTTAATTAAATATAAATAGTTTAGTTAAAATGCTAGTTTAACTGAAAAATTTTAGTTAATAACTAAATAGTTTAACTAAAACTTTTAGTTGTTGTCCCGAATTCTCAATAACAGTCCCTTTTCAATCTATTCTTTTCTGGGTAATTTTTTCCAAACAAACTTGGCAAATTTGTGTTTCTGTAGTCTAGACTAAGACTTAAATATTAAATAAACAATAATTAATGATTTCAATGGTTCATTGACTGATATGTTCAATGTTTGTTGCGAGAATCGTTTATGTTTTCATGAACACTTACCTGATAACTAGAAAATAGTTGTAAAATTAGTTGCAAACAGTTCAACTATTTTTTTAGTTTAGTGAACTATTTTAGAAAGTTAGTTTGCAACTAAAAGTTTAACTACTTATTTATAGTTTAAATTTAGTTATAGTTTAACTAATGTTTTTAATGAGTTGCCCATCACTGCCCTTGAGAGCTGTCTCTTCTCTTGGTCCAATAGCTCAAGAATTCTTGATTTATTAAATTTTGACTTCGTAGAAATGGCAGATGTCTCTTCTATCTTATCTGCCACAGAAGTTTAACTCTTTGAACTCATGATACCACTATAGCGGGATTAGGCCTACCGGAAAATCTAAATATATAATCGATTTCCCCACAATAGTGGGATGGGCGTATATGTATGCTCAGGGATCCAGGGTTATAGATTTTTACATAGAGGCTGACAGTGTTCAAAGGATGAAGAGTTTGGCTTTTGAATACTGAAACCAATTTTTGTGCATTACTTTCTCTCCAGTTCCGCCTCGAGTGACTGATGGGCCAGGAATCATAGAGGTCGTTGATGGCAGGGAGGCGAACCTGACATGTAGAGCAGACGGCCGCCCATCACCGAAGTTTCAATTTAAGGTTTGAGTATGAAATTTTGCTTTTGTTAATTATAATCATACTGGAATTCGTCAAACAAATATTATAAATAGATGGGTTAAACACATTGGTTCTCACACAGGGCAGAACCTACTGAACCACTCTAAATTCTACTACTACTACTACTACTACTACTACTACTACTACTACTACTACTACTACTACTACTACTACTACTACTACTACTACTACTACTACTACTACTACTACTACTACTACTACTACTACTACTACTACTACTACTACTACTACTACTACTACTCAGTGGCGGCTCCAGGATTTGGGAAGTGTTGGGGTGGGGGGTGTTGGGGTGGTAACTTCTAAGCATGGGAGGCCAACCACTTGATTGATTAGTATGTAGTAGTAAGTTTAGGGTTCCAGCATTTTCGTTAACGGATTCCTTTCATTTCAGTTCTAATTTTCGTTACCGTTCAGTAAAATATCACTGGTGGCAATTGACTAGAAGTTACAACCGAGGAGAAAGATCTAGGGGTCGCCATGCATAACAGCATTAATGACGTCTAGACAATGTGTAGAGGCGTTTAAGAAGGCCAACAGAACTCTAGGTATGATAAAAGAACGGCAGTGAGCAGAGAGAAGGATGTAATAATAAGACTTTACAAGACATTGGTAAGTCCACATTTAGAGTATTGAGTTCGAGCATGGTGTCGATTCCTGAAGAAAGATATAGAGACTTTGGAGAAATGCTAAAACGTTCTGGTATTTGTATGTTTGATCGTAAGCTTCCTCCCTATCAAAGTTTTATTTTCCTTCCAAGTGTCTATGCTATTTTATGATTTATTTTCAAGACAGTAGCTGTTAGAGATACTCCTACCCTTCTTTCCCTGTTTCCAAGTAGGATGTTTGTTACTACATCTACGTCTGTTACTTGCTAACATACTAAAAAAACGCTTACTTCTACTAAAATCTCTAATACTTCTGCTAGAACTTCTACTACAACTACCTACTCAAACTGTCTTTGCCCTCATTTTAAATGCTTACACAGACAAGCAGACTTCACTGTGTGAAAAATTTTCTTGCTACCATGTCTGCTCCCATCCAGTTGAGATGAAACCCATCCCTGGCAAGATAGCCCGATCGCCGTGAGTTGAAGTCGACATCGATGAAATCAACTCCGTCTCCTCTGCATATTCTCGCCAGTGTGGCATTGATCTCCAGTCTCTTATCCTCAACGCTTCTTCACACGTCTCTTCTTGTCTGCGCACATCCGGCGGTGATTTCCGAAGAAGCGGTCTTCCACAAGTGAATAGTTCACCACCGAAATCGGCAGATCCGACGTAGATGAATGTTCCAGCGAAGTCCAGAACGACAGTCGATCGCGCAGTCCCGTTGATTTGTCACGCGGCGGTCATTTCAATGGCGGCCCATTGGCGGATCTTCGACGGCGACGGTGACCGACTTGATGCTTCCAGAACGACGTGGAAGAAGTGGAGGACGAGTGGAAGGCAGCCCTCGCGATTGGCGTAGATTCCAGTCGCAAAACGTCGGTTAATACCGAGAACAATGGCGAATCCGTGACATGCACATTCGTATGCATGGTGTTGTATACAGTATAGAGAGACTGTGATGATCATACTTATTAAGTTTAATGATTAGCCGGAAACAGATAAAAAGGAGTAGTTCCGGTTCTAGCTCTGTAATTGTAATTTATTCGATTTTGATTTATTAATTAAAATCTGTAAAATTCACCCGTTGTATCTGCAATCGACTCTGACTTCCACTGTGTTTGTATCAATGGCAGCCGCGTAGGCGCCAAGCCGGAAATGCGTCTGTACTCCTCTTCCAGTTTCTTCTTTCATCAACTCTCCCACGTCTTCGATTCTAGGAGACGATCTTGTATTTCAATAGGCTGAAAACGAGTTTAACTTTTTCCATTGGAAATATTTTATAGAACAGCAGAGGAGACACGGTGGTGAATACGGATCGCATTCAGGTCGACGCAGATGCAGGACGAATCTCGTTTCGACCGGTGAGTAAGGATGATGATGGCGAATACACTTGCAAAGCCCACAATGACTTCGGAGAAGATTCAAAGAAGGGAAGGCTTCAAATTCTTGGTCAGTTGACATTTCAGTCAGTACTATAAAATTGTCCTGATGATGGATGATGATGATGATAATACTAAATACTAATAATAATACTAATACTAACAATAATAATAATAATAGGCTAATAAATAATAATAATAATAATAATAATAATAACAATAAAAATAATAATAATAACAACAGAGATACGTTTTGGAATCAATTTAATAATAATGAGCAAAAATCTAAGTTTTATTAATTAATAATAAGTTAGATATAACAATACAAAAAAGAATAATACAGAATGAAACTAGAGTAATATGTTTTTGAATCAGGTTTTATTTAGAATCTCTTGTCTATTATTGATCTTTGTTTTATTTTATTATTTATGTAGACATTTTGTAATGAGCTAGATTTTATTAAGTTTCTTGATTTTCAATATATTAAAATTAATTTATTTTTGAATGTTTTAGATAATTATAATTTTAGTTGACTTTTATATTCATTCATTCATTCATTCCTTGATACAAGTTAGCGCTTTAACATCTCAATATAACCCAACCTAAACAGATGCGTTTTTAATCTCGTGACAAAATCCCCTCATCAGAACACAAGATAGGATTACCCCTAGTGAAAGATATGAATGGTTGTTTTTACTATTACCTGCGGTCTCTTTACAAGAGAGGTCAGGACAAATATGTTGGTCAGCCAGCATCTTTTGTCCGCTCAGGTTTTCTTTATGTTCGCACCAGCGAATCCGAACACAACCTCTCGCCGAGAGATTCAGAACAGTCTAGTTTATTGATCTTTCGATTTTATTTTATTATTTATGAAAGTGACATCGCCTGATCACATCGTTTTTTGTATTTTTGTTCTAACATCACCCATCGCGAAGCGACTCACCAGATTTTATTAATGACCCACAGGAACTCAGTTTTTCGTTAGGGCCAGTCGATTTTTTTCAATATATTAAAATTCCCGAAGCGCCTCCACATTGACTGTTGTTATGAATGTTTATATTGAAGATAATTATAAGTAATTTGAGTTCCACAGCCAACGTTTTATATGTGTTATTAAACAGATGGAGTTTTTAGTTTTTTTCCAGAGTGCAAATTGTGCGATGGCCGTGACTTTAACTCTGTAGAATTAGAACTTTGAAAATATCATGTACTGCAAAATCCTAAATTTTGTTCTGTTCTGTTCTGTTTGTTCTTTCAGTTGGGTGCGCTAACCTCGCCTTTCATAACGAAAGCAGATCGGGCGCGGGTTCCGCTTTTTACGGACAAGTTGTGTTCCCCGTCCATCTCATTGGTTGTCTGTTACTGGTTATTTCGACATTTACCACAAAATGAAACACCAAACATGCTAATACACATGATCGACCAAGATCCTGTGTGGAATTCAGTGTTTGCGTTTGGCTAGAAGTGACTTGAAAGTGGATAGATGTCGCATAAGTTCTCTTGTCTACGTTTCACGAAAGTGCATTTTGCCTCGAGTTTCAAAGAGACATCAGATTCGTAGCATCGTTCTATTATATAACAGCGGTTTTATTTTAAGTCACTGGTATACTTAATTTAAAGAGAGAGAATCTTGTATTCGCACCAGTTTTAGCTTATGTGTGTCACTTTTGTATTTTTGCAACGGGTGTTTTAATTGCTTCAATATTAGGAAATTTTGATAGCTGAATTCAGAATATGTTACTTCTGATGCTTATCGGCAGGGTTGTTAACAAGGACTCAACCCTCAAGACCAGGACCAAGATTCAACCTTAAAGGCCAGGACCAGGACCAAGGCCTTGTACTGTTACTTTTCCTTAAGGAGTCCCTAAGGCTAAGGACAGGGACAAACATCCCTGCTTATCGGTGTACGTCAGTGTTTGATTTGTCAAGAGGGTTGAAGGCTTTCAAGGATTTCCAACTACTGCAGGTTGTAACTGTTGGCGTAGAATTAGTCCAACACTACTGAATATCTGGAAAAAACATGAATGCTGATTTTACTGTAAGATTGCAAATGTGCAGTACTGTGACATAAATTGAATGACCAGGTAATAATTACTTATGTATGGCAATACTACATGGATATGAGAGCCGCTGTACTAGTGCAGAAAACATAGAAACCACTTTCATGCGATTGAGAGGAAATATAAAGCTATGTTCAGATGAAGTGAGGATGCCATAATGCGAATTTATATCAATACCTCAGCAAATTGTTCAGGTGTTTCATAACTTTTGTGGTCTAATCCTATGTCAATTAGTGATGAACACAATGATAATTAATCTGATCGCTATGCAGTAGTTTTGTATAATAATTAGTCTTGCTTCCCTTTTGCACTCGATTTTAAGATTTTAATTTAGAGGTTCATTGCATGAGACACACCATATAACAACTGGTTTTAAAATCTCCAACATCAAAATTAATATAACGTTATTATACTTTGTGTGCTCTATCTTCATAGCATTTATATGTATGCGGCAGCAGTATTTAATAATATGAGCAATTAATATATCAAACTAGCATTGCTTGTTTATTCAGCTCTAAGTGATCATGCCATAATATGCTGTTTTTAATTAAGGCGCTTATTTTATGATTTCCCATGTAATCCCAAAGTTTATTAGAAGCAATACAGTGTATATTGGTTTTATTTTATGTAGTTAAGTCTAACAATCTTTGACTTTTCGTGATTTCTTGACTAAGTTTTCAAAGTTGCTTGACGTTGGCAAACACGGCACAAGGTGGTGATCATACTCAGTGGCGGCTCGAGTATTTGGCAATTGGGGGTGGGGGCGTTTGGGTGGCAACTTCTAAGAATGGGGGCCAACCATTTGTTAATAGGTATTTAGTAGTAAGTATATGGTCCCAACAGGGGGTCACTGGGGGCCCAAGCATTCAATACGGGGGCAAGGGCCTCCAGGGCGCTCCTATGTGGAGTCGCCACTGTCAATACTCCAGCGTTGCCACTCCTCTCTATCTTGAACTTTTGCAGTATCTTCAGGGCTGAATATTCGTTTTTTCCGCAGTGTCGAACATCTACTCCAGCATCGATGTCCTCGGTCGCCCTTTCAGTTTGAAAATCGGTTCACATTTGCAAAGTTATGGACCGATAAACAGTGGCGTGTCTATTATTGGATCACGGTGTATGTAGTACGTACAAACACAATCATGTGAGATGGGGCAATTTGAAAATGTTATAATACAAGCTGGTTTCTATTATAGGATTTATGGTAAATAATTTAATGAGAGTCTAAAAAACGATATTCGTTAACAACATCAACAAACATTAAGTGCTTTTCGCCTAAGGAATTTCTCAAGTTTTAGAAATACAAAGGACTTACAGGCAGGGTTTTTTTCAGTGGGAACGCACGGGAACGGCGTTCCCACACCTTTTTGCCAGATTGCATATATAATTATGTATATGTTATAATGCATTTAGGAACGTGCAGGTACGGCGTTCCCACACCTGTTTTGTTGATGAGCAAAAAATGATGAGTTCCCAAACCTTTTTTCCTAGAAAAAAGACCCTGATTATAGGAGAGATTACTTCATAAAACGAGACAATGAAAACTCGTATTGGCTCAATTGCACAGAACAGTCCAAATGCAGTCAGCACAAGTTACACATGGTAAAGTTACACTAAATTGAACTAAACTCCATGTTCATTTTATAAATGACAAAGATATTTATTTTAGAAATTCTTAACCCAGGCCGGTGCTAGATAACTGGGTTTGTGACATAATTGGATAAGAGACAATGATTGAATTAAACATGTTGGCAATACTGCTTGGAGGTGATTGTTGTGGAGCAATGTTCATAGCTGTCATTGGCTGTGGTTGCTGTCCACGTGAGAGTGAAACGGCAGTCAGTTTCGAGCCAGCTCCAGCTCTCTCTCTCTCCCTCTCTCTCTCTCTTTCTCTCTCTCGCTCATTCGCACTTCCGATGTTTTCCTTTTATGATTGTTTCAAATTCTGTCCAGATACAATTTCACACGTGAACCAACCGCAAGCAGGAAGTCACAGCTATAAACGGAGGAATTTCCAGTGTTTTCTACTGTTTACAAACTTACAAACATGCTCGAATGATATTTTGCACTGCGGCCTGCGTCTATCAATATCTACTATGATCTATCACCTGAAGTTTTGTGGAATACAGGCGATGGCGTCTCAACTGCTGCTTCGAGGCCTTTGGCCCGGCGGGTTCCCTGAGATCGGCCTTTCAAATAACAACCAGCCATGTAATCGCTAGACCATAACGGTTTAGCTTAGGCCGGCATCGCTCAGAGAGACCACCAGAAGACGACGACCACAATTTCGTCGCGTGCCTGCCGAGGGAAATAATTTCGACACAGCTTCTGAAGCACGCTTTAGAGTTTAGACAACAGCAGCAGCATCCTAAGTCACCGATCTTCGCGTGAATTTTTCTTTCGACCTTCTTCTCGTTCAGTGGTCGGTCTTTTTAGTTTCGTAGTTCGGCGATTGGACATTCGGGTTAGTACGCTTAGGAACTGTTTTCGTCTGTGATTCCTAATTTGTCCGCAAATTATGTCCACTGTCCAATAATAATAATAATAATAATAATAATAATAATAATAATAATAATAATAATAATAATAATAATAATAATAATGTGATTTTAAGTGGTTTAGGAGGCTAAGCCTGTGTGAAAACCACTGATGCAATAACTCAGGTCCTCTTCAATCCATACATCAATCACCAGGGGCGTAGCGACGGGGGTATATCGGTATATATACTCCCCAAATCAGTCTACCTTAAAGCTTTTTATGGGATTTATATGTGGTTATATGTGGTTACATGTAGTTTATATGGATTATAGCTAAGGTATATACCCCCAATATTTACACCCTCCCAAATCAAATTCCTGGCTACGCCCCTGTCAATCACTATTAGCCATCACTCCACAAACTTTCCGAAAACAACTTAAAACTATTCTTTTCAAGAAATCCTATGATGAAATTCTTACTATGGGCTTGCATTCTACCCGCCGCAAATTTTGTTATAATCCTCCACAAAATACTATCCTGTGACTGCCTACCTGAATCTACAACCTTGACCATCTACGGAATACGGACTATGGATTTACCAAGATTGAGCGCTCGTGAATAAGCTGGTGCACTGCGCCAAGCTTTCGGCCAGCGCTATAGAAATTTCGCGTTTACTTACTTACTGTTTTCTTTCGCTGTTTTCTTTGAGTTCCAGTTGAACGGTGAGGTCCTTCTGTTGTGTCTAGAAAATTCTCTGAATGAAATTTCCAGGAACCTGAGTGAGAAGTAAAATGTCATAAAATGTCATAAAATGTGCTAAGATTCCTCTGTTAAGTTCCTTTCGTCTCTCAACTCTAAAGTCTAAACACTCGAATGGCGCACGAAGAACCCAAAACGCTCAATTGAATCTATGATGATGATTTTCACATATCTATGATTAATCAGTAAGTTTGCCCAACGCCAATTCAGCTTTCAATTCAGAAAATGCAAAAGTATAACATTTCCATGCAAAATCTCGCATAATCTGCATTTATATTCGTTTCTCAGGCGATCAGCAGATGACCGTCAACCATCCGTCATCACAATGCACTTGAATATCGGCAGATTGTGAACTTATTTGTGTTTGCAACACATTTCAAATCTTATGTCTTAGTTTTTCTGTTGTCACTGCCTCAATGGATTTGCTCTCTCAATGTTGTGTCGAGTCAAATATGTGAAATTAATAGACTTAACTGAAATAATAATAATAATAATATAATATTATTATTAATAATACTAATAGACTTAACTGAAATCACGAAAACATGATCACTTTCTCGCCGAATTCAGTATAAATCCAATATACATAATATAATATGTACAAGTGAAGTGTTGGTCTCTTAGTATTTCAGCCGAAGAAATGGTCCGCAAGAATCGGACGATGACGTTGTTTGGTAGAAGACATTCGTCGTCTCTTGGAATGGACAGAGTCTGCGTCTTGACATTCCTCTTCGCCGTCCTCTTTTCTACTCCTGCAGATGCAGGCTTAACTGGTCAGTCGCTCCCTCCCCATTCAGTCATTAGACAGATATTCTCCCTCTCTCTTCCTCTCTCTCTCTCAATGATGGCGATTTTCGTTTCGTAATACATGGTCGTTAGAATCGCATGCATTAAGCTTCTTCTTCAGGTGCTCTGTTCAAAGACAGGTTCCATACTCCATCGTCTCCATTCCTCTCTATCTTGAGCTTTTATCTTCAGGGCTGAATACTTGTTTTTCCCCGTAGTGTCGAACATCCACTCCAGCATCGATGTTCTTGGTCGCCCCTTTCTGTGCTTTCCCATTCATCTTTCCTTCTAGTTCTTCTCTTAGTAGGTTTGATTCTTCTCTCAGAACATGTCCTATCCACTTCTTTTGTCTTTTACGAATAGTCTCTCAATGCATTAAGCAGAGCACGAGAAAGAATCTACGAGTGTTTACTGATTTAGAGAGAGAGAGAGAGAGAGAGAGAGAGAGAGAGAGAGTTGAACAGTGATGGGCAACTAGTTAACTAATTAGTTGCTAACTAAAAGTTTAACCAATTTTTTTAGTTATCTTCATAGTTTAATTAAATATAAATAGTTTAGTTAAAATGCTAGTTTAACTGAAAATTTTTAGTTAATAACTAGATAGTTTTAACTAATAAATTTATTTCCAGGTATAGATAGGTAGGGAATAAATTTATCACCGGCTATGATTTTATTTCCCCACCAACATTAGGCTAAACAGTTATGTCTAGATATTTAGGAAATAAATTTATTACCAATAGGATATGATTTCATTTCCAATCAATGCTTCACACAGGTTTAGATAGATCGAGAGGTGGACTAGGAAATAAATGTATTACCGGTTATAATTTTATTTCCTCACCAAGAGTAGGATATATAGTTATATTTAGGAAATAAATCTATTGAATGCTATCCACTGTATGCATTAAAGTGATTAAAGGTATTTTTAGATGTTATATTGATAGGCGGAAATAAATTTATACATAAATAAATTTATACGTATGTCGCATGATTTTATTTCCTAGCAGCCGCAGGGTCCACCCAGGAAACAATTTTATTGGGTAAATAAATTTGTACGACACCGCCACTGGACCCAGCCATTCCTAGGCGGAGTCTATCAAAACCCCAGCAAGGCACCGAACCATAAATTAAGGTGATCAGTAGTTATCTGGCACACTCACGTGGTAGGTGAGGTAAACAGTGTCTTACTCGGCTGCACTCAGGTGCACCCTCCTCCTCTCCACCGCCAAATATTCAGGCATAGAAGTTTTGAGGTCTGACGACAAATTACGGTATTGAATAGATATTGAATAGATATGTTTATTTGTTGAAATATTGAGTTTGAGTTTATTTCCAAAAGCATACAGTAATCATCAATCCGATTATAAACATATATATATATAATACTTAATTAAAGTGGAAAAAAGAAGGATTAAAGTGGAAAAAAGAAGGACAATAACATGTTCAAAGTAAATTAAGGCAACTGACATTACCATGAACAAATTATTTTGTGTTATTGGTGAGTTTGCCTTTCTCCATGGTGATGCTTTGGTCGACTGTGTAAAATCGTGTCTCGTCGTCTGAGGCGACGTCAAAAAAGAATCACGATCACAAATAGACTTTACGCTGAAACACTGAATACACATGCAAACATAGCAATGCCAGATGAATATGGCCTTAGGAAGTGTGCGTGCGTGTATGTGTGCATGAAAGAGAGAGAGAGAGAGATATCGGGGCTGATGCGTAGTATACTGCTGCGTCATTGTCTTTGGGCATTGATGTCTTTGCTCATTGTGACGTGCACTGAATCCCCTAATCGTTAGATTTAATTGAAGAAGACAAGCAAGTAGAAAAGTATTCGATTAATGAAGAGATTATTGGAATATAATAGTCGAAAAAGACAGTAAGATATTCAGCAGGCGCTGATGAATGAGCTATGCATTAAGAACTCCAGCTAAACTTACTGCTAAAGGAATAGCCTAAGGTTAATTAATTATTATGCAAAAAAAGAACTGCTTTCATTCATCGCTCTTCAGCAACTCATGATGTAATATTTCGTCAATAATTTCTTTAGCGCTCGTCATACAAATGCTTTTATTCGTCTTATAAGTTATCTCTCTTAAGCCCTCCCTTTCTGTCCCGTGTTCTCGTTCCCAAGCAACGCTGCTGTGCGTGTTTAGATAATAATCACGAACCAGTGAACAGGTTTTGAACGTCCTCCTTTGTTCGTCGAGCAAACAAAATCTTTTTAGAAGAGATCTGATTTCGTTACGCCTCGGGTTTTTTGCGATGACGCGACAAATACCATTCTAAATCATTTTAAGCTTTAGCACAGAATTTTCAATGCAACAACCGAGTCCGCTGGTAGAAGAGGCAAGAGAGACAATGACAGATTTAGTGACCAGGGGCGTAGCCAGGAATTTAATTTGGGAGGTTATAAATATTTTGGGTGGGTATAAATCTTAACTATAAACCGCATAAACCATATAAACCACATATAACCACATGTAAATCACCTGAAAAACTTTAAGGTAGACTGATTTTGGGGTATATATACCGATATAACCCCGTTGCTACGTCCCTGTCAGCGACAACATCACAAATTCTACGAAGATATCTTAATTGCAAATGAACAGCTTTGCATGCTTTATCAACTCTCATCATGATTTCGGGGTATTTGCTTTCGCACCCCAGCTGTAAAAATCTTCATTTTCTCGAAGGTGTGCGGAGCTGTAATTTGTTAATTTTAGGACTTTTTTACCCACCCTGTTTGCCAACAAACCACAGAAATTCGCATTTATTACCCGACTGTTTATGAGCTATGGATTTTTGCTGTTGGGATGTGAAAACAACCCAGAGTTCTATGCACCGATTTATAGTCATAGCTTCTTAATAGGCCTATATGGACAATTGGACATCAAACGACATCCATGGGTAAAAGTTTCTCCGATAGCTGCAAACGAATTGACTTTAATTTACCTTTAAACTTTTAAACAGAATTTCTTCATATTATTTCTTTTTCTCCATTTTAACAAAGTGTACTGAAGAAATTATATAATATAACTTCGTCTTTTCCATGAACAATGAATGATATTCATTTGCAAGAATACTTGGAAGCGAGAGTTATCTGAACAAACTGTAGGAATTGCTGACATTCAATTATAAATATGTATATAATTGAATGTCATACTGTGTACTGTATATGTTATATATTATATACATATACATATATATATATATGCTCTGTTTTTCTTGTAGTTCTTCAGCCGGAATCTATTAAACCAGGTAATACACTTGACAACATGACAATGACACGATTAATAAATGCAAACTTTTACACAAAGCGATAGTGCTTTGTTGTTTAAATCAACAGTCCGTTGCAGAGGGCGTAGCTAGGAGCGAGGTGGTACACCTGTCCCGGGCGCCGAGGTGGGGGCGCCAAAATCGGGTTTAGGGTAGCAAAAAAACTTTTTAAAAAGCAACACTATAGTTGTGACGACCTTCTTTCTTGTCTTTTTCAGGGTTTTAATGAAGACGAGGGGGTGCCATCAAGACGATTTGTCCCCGGGCACCGCACAGCCTAGGATCAACAGTGAGGACCTTCTTCAGGGGGAGCCATCAATGTGTCTTGTCTCCGGACGCCGTACACCCTAGCTACGCTCCTGGTCCGCTGTTATTATTTCTAGTGATTAGAACAGGGATGAGCCCGCTGGCCACATGCGGCCCTCGAAGCATTTTTGCTCGGCCCCCGACATAGAGAGATATTACATTAATGTGCGGTCCTCTAAAACATATGAAACATTTGACAAACACCGTAATGGAAAATTTTAGCATTCAACTTGGATTTGCACTTTGGCACTTGATCGTTAACTAGAAATGAGACTTTTAATATTAACTAACTTTTCTCCGACTTGACAGTCTTGGCTTATTAATAAATACTTACACTGCACAGTAAATATAAATATATATATATATATATACATTATGTTAAAATCGTTTTGGAAACTACTTAAAAATTTAATTCTAAATGCCGAGAAAGTGTGGTGGCCCTAGGCTTTTATCGCAGCCACTTTTGCGGCCCTCGGATAAAAATTTGTGCCCATCACTGGATTAGAATAAGACATGCATTTTACAAATGCGAGAAACTTCTTTCAGCATCGACTTCATCGATCGTCTTCTATAGACAAGGAGAGAACGGTTATTACGGAAACAACGTAACGCTGCGGCCAGCCTACCTGCCGTCGTCCGCTAACTTGGCCTGGTTCGACTACGAGACGATCTTACCGAGAGGTGCTCTTAAGAAGGTCTTCTTCATGGCCTGTGACTACTCGCAACTGGACGACGCCAGCACCAGGATCCGCCTTCAGATCTGGCGCCCTGTCAACCTCAGCATTCCCAGTCTGAGGCTCGTCTGGCAACAGGTCGTTCAACTTCCAACGACTACCACCGGACCACAGATGTACACTGTACGTACATGAACCTTATTAAGTTTGGGGGCGCCGTAGGAAAGCTTATAGCAAAGATGTCCATGGGTTGGGTTAACCCATCGATTTTGTTAGGCTTAATTGGGTTGTGTTGGTTCAGAAAATAAGTCTTGGTTGAAATGCATTACGGTGGGTCTGGTCAAGTCATAGTTGCTAGTAATCCTTGCTGACATAATAAAAAACCTTAAATAGCCCGGATTTTCCAAAAAGATACGAAACCTTAGATACCCTTTGAAACCGTAAAGTTCCTACGAAAATCTGTATTGAAATGTTCATTCAACTGTTTGAATATGAACTGAAACATATGGATTGATCATAGTTGTCCGTAACGTTGTATTGTAATAACTATTTGCTGCAGTAACACTGGATAAGCTAATTTACTCAACTCCCGAGTTATTATCCGCCGTTCCAAGAGAGTTGCATTGTCTACATTGCATTCGACCTCTCCGCTCGACAAACATTGTTCGCCTGATTTCGCCGCTGAGAAAGAAGTGTATATGTGCAATTATTGTAGAAATATTCCAGATCAAGCGAAATTTTGGGAATAATTCTAAATGAAACACGCTGACGACATTATTGTATTTTCCGAAAGACTGGCATTGACGGACAGTCTAAAGCAAGGGTTTAAAGACTTTTTGCTTGGAGGGTTAAATGCAGAAAGGCTTGGCAATATTATTGTGGAATCTTAGCTATCCAAACATCTAAAGTAAAATTACGTAAACCTGAAAGGTCATTCAGTCGCTATATTGATTCAACCAATTACCAGTCCGTATACGTATCAATATATACATTCCATTGAAAAAAAGGGTATAGGCAATGCTTAAAATTCAATGAGTCCGGTTTTAAAATTCATTCTTTTCCAGGATTTACGTCCATTCTGTTGGGCCTTACCAGGGCCGTGTTCCTCCATTGTTCCCTCCATTGCAACGTTCAGAATTCTTTTCCACTCCGTTCGGCTGACGTGGCCAAACAGCTGACTTTTTCCAAGGAGTCACTTGAACCCACAGTAATTATAAGATTGTTGTTTGTGAATTTTCGTCTTTTCCGTTGTCTTAGTATTCGATCAAAGAAGCGGTTGCGTTGGTCGATGGCGATCGAATTGGTTGGGAGTACGAAGGGAGCATTGGACCAATCTGCTTCCAGTATGCGGAAGCACGTCGGACATTCTTTTATCGTATAACCAACATGCATCCTGATGTTGGACAGCTGGTCACATTTGACGCAAACTTTCTTCCAAGCCAGTTTTCAATCGCAGCATTAGTCGATGGAAGTAAGTGCTGCGATTTAAATGGAACGAAAGAAATTAAATGAGTTTGCACTTTATCTGGTAGCTTTCTTGGATACACACACACACACACAGATACATGCACATATAGTGAACCTCATAATGACTTAAGCTACATGTATTCAAGAGACATTTATTTCACGAACCAGCATAAGTTTTCAGCTACTTGTGAAAATTTCAAAGTTTTCAAGGAATTCTTATTGAATATAAATATATCTAAGCGTAGAAACTGTGTTGGGCTACATTTCATATCATGTCTTTAAAGGGTTTGTTTCTTTTGACGTACAGATTTTTCAGGATACCCTGGGCCAGTGGGATCCACTGCAGCAACTAGTACTCAAAGAGCTTCTGGTGTCACAGGCAAGTCTTTTGATTTCAAATGCAACAGAAAGCAAGTGAAAAATCATTAATGAAATATAAAGACAACCAGAAGCAACTATAAGTTACTCACCTAACTGAGCAGTGAACGAACGAGCATTAGTCAGGATTATTCAGATTAGGCTTAGCTTTGAAAGCGACTAAAATTTTTGTTATTATTATCCAGGACAATTTATATAGCGCTGTACGCATGGTTTAAGATTCAAAATCAAAAGCGCTTTGACACCGCTGACATGTCAATGAAGGTCAGAAGTTGGCGATGTTAAAATCCACTGTGATGATGGAAAGAACTTTGCTGCCGTGAAGAAGTCCGGTGCAAAGTCCTTTAGAAGCGGTCCTTCGAGGAAAAATAGCCCCATTGACATGCCAACGAGGAGCGGAAGATGATGTTGAAAGTCCGAGAGTTGGTAGAAGGAGTTCCTCCGTGGGGATATAACCACCGGAAAAGTTCCTGAAGAAGCGGTCTTCCGCAAGAAGATAGTTCCGTCGTCGAAATCGACAAAACCGACGAAGATGGAAAATCCAGCGAAGTCCAGAAACGACAGCCAACCGCAAATCCTCCGAATTTTCACGCAGCAGCCGATGCGGCTGACTTTGGCGCACACCCGACGGACGGCGACTGAATTGAACTTCCAGGACGACGTGGAAAGGTAGAGGCCAGCACGAGACACGTCGGAACCGAAGAGCGAAACGCCGTCCTCGCGAAGATGAAAGCTCGAGCGAAGTCCGGTACGACCGTCGATCATCGCATGACGCTATAACAATAGCTGACATGGTGACGTCCTGCACAAGCGGTGAGACCGACTCGAGGCTTCCGAAACGACGCGAAACAGTAGAGGACAGCCAAAACTTCTCAGAAAACCGACGGACTCGGAGAAATCCTCATCTTCGCGCAAGATTCACGCACGGAGCGTCAGAAATTGCGTCGAACGACGACGAAACGTGGCATGCACAAACGCATGCACGGCAGCCATAGATAGGCGCCATAGAATATATGGCGTTACTACTACTACTACTAATAATAATAATAATAAGTGATTCCTCTAACCTGGAATGGCCATCCCGTGGGTCGGCTACTAATTGGCGGCCCGAGGTGCATCTTTCCAAATAAATTGTATAGGTCCAATAATGAATATCAACAATTATAAGTAAAAGAAGATCACTGTCCGAGGAAAGGCATATGCAGTTGGAATTGAGAATGCTGTCTATATGGCTGATATAATTTTCGATAAAATGATTGAACAGCGCAGGTATTGAAGGTGAACTTTCTAGCAGTGATGAGTCGGTGTATTTGTAAAAAGTGAGGCCGATGTTTTAGGGATTACTTGTAAAGGATCTGAGAATTTGTCAGTTGACTTTCGAGGTGACTCTGATTCTGGTATCTGCTTTATCCCGATATGAAAATTTGTTAAGTGATTGACGTAAAACCTTTGGCAAATGTAAACATTCATTAGCGAAGCTCGTTTGACCCAGGATTAGTGAATGTTCGGAAACCGCTTCGATCATACCCTTCCTCTATCCAAAATGTCGGATGCCAGTATAGACAGCGAATCAAGTGCAAGCGGCCATTTGGCCAGCTGAAATTTGGGAGTTCTGAAATTTGGAAGTCATGAAACGTTAAATCTTAATGCAAATTCAATAAAAGTCCTAAGGAAAATATGTATTCATCTCGAAACTTTTCTCCATAATAATAAGTTTTCCGCAATTAATGAGATTACCTAAAAGAGTTTTCCAGTACTTTTGGAAATATGAAGTTTGAGAGCAAAGCGGTATATTGTCGTTTAAATTAACAGTCCGTTGCAGGGTCGTCGCTAGGGCGGGGAATGTCCCCAGGCGCCGAGGTAGGGTGCGCAAAAATCGAGTTTAGGGTAGCAAAAATGTAAAAGGAAGCGGCAATATAGTTGTGACGACCTTCTTTTTGTCTTTTTCACGGTTTTTATGAAGACGAGCGAGCGCCATCAGGATGATTTGTCCCCGGGCGCCGCATACGCCTAGGCTCAACAGTGAGGACCTTTTTCAGGGGCGCCATAAATGTGTTTTGTCTTCGGGGGCCGTACACCCTAGCTACGCCCCTGGTCCGCTGTTGTTATTTCAAGTTATTACAGTAAGGCATGTATTTTACAAATGCGAGAAACTTCTTTCAGCATCGACTTCATCGATCGTCTTCTATAGACAAGGAGAGAACGGTTATTACGGAAACAACGTAACGCTGCGGCCAGCCTACCTGCCGTCGTCCGCTAACTTGGCCTGGTTCGACTACGAGACGATCTTACCGGGCGGTGCTCTTAAGAAGGTCTTCTTCATGGCCTGTGACTACTCGCAACTGGACGACGCCAGCACCAGGATCCGCCTTCAGATCTGGCGCCCTGTCAACCTCAGCATTCCCAGTCTGAGGCTCGTTTGGCAACAGGTCGTTCAACTTCCAACGACTACCACCGGACCACTGCTGTACACTGTACGTACACGAACCTTATTAAGTTTGGGAGGGCCTTAGTAAAGCTTATAGCAAAGATGTCCATGGGTTGGGTTAACCCATCGATTTTGTTAGGTTGGATTGGGTTGTGTTGGTTCAGAAAATAAGTCTTGGTTGAAATGCATTACGGTGGGTCTGGTCAAGTCATAGTTGCTAGTAATCCTTGCTGACATAATAAAAAACCTTAAATAGCCCGGATTTTCCAAAAAGATACGAAACCTTAGATACCCTTTGAAACCGTAAAGTTCCTACGAAAATCTGTATTGAAATGTTCATTCAACTGTTTGAATATGAATTGAAACATATGAATTGATCATAGTTGTTAGTAACGTTGTATTGTAATGCCTATTTGCTACAGTAACACCGGATAAGCTAATTTACTCAACTCCCGAGTTATTATCCGCCGTTCCAAGAGAGTTGCATTGTCTACATTGCATTCGACCTCCCCGCTCGACAAACATTGTTCGCCTGATTTCGCCGCTGGGCAAGATGTATATGTGCAATTATTGTAGAAATATTCCAGATCAAGCGAAATTTCGGGGAATAATTCTAAATGAAACACGCTGACGACATTATTGTATTTTCCGAAAGACTGGCATTGACGGACAGTCTAAAGCAGGGGTTTAAAGACTTTTTGCTTGGAGGGTTAAATGCAGAAAGGCTTGGCAATATTATTGTGGAATCTTAGCTATCCAAACATCTAAAGTAAAATTACGTAAACCTGAAAGGTCATTCAGTCGCTATATTGATTCAACCAATTACCAGTCAGTATACGTATCAATATATACATTCCATTGAAAGAAGAAGGGTATAGGCAATGCTTAAAATTCAATGAGTCCGGTTTTAAAATTCATTCTTTTCCAGGATTTACGTCCATTCTGTTGGGCCTTACCAGGGCCGTGTTCCTCCATTGTTCCCTCCATTGCAACGTTCAGAATTCTTTTCTTCTCCGTGCGGCTGATGTGGCCAAACAGCTGACTTTTATTCTAGGAGTCACTTGAACCCACAGTAATTATAAGATTGTTGTTTGTGAATTTTCGTATTTTCCGTTGTCTTAGTATTCGATCAAAGAAGCGGTTGCGTTGGTCGATGGCGATCGAATTGGTTGGGAGTACGAAGGAAGCATTGGACCAATCTGCTTCCAGTATGCGGAAGCACGTCGGACATACTTTTATCGTATAACCAACATGCATCCTGGTGTTGGACAGCTGGTCACATTTGACGCAAACTTTCTTCCAAGCCAGTTTTCAATCGCAGCGTTAGTCGATGGAAGTAAGTGCTGCGATTTAAACAGAGGCATCATTTGGCTGGCTGGGGGGCCACAACCCCCCCAAGGAAATGAAAATATTAATTTATTATGTAATAGTGTGCAAAAAATTGCAAAAATTGCCAAAAAATTGCAAAAGATTGCGCCACTGTATTTAAATGGAACGAAAGAAATTAAATTAGTTTGCACTTTATCTGGTAGCTCTTATCGACAGATAGGGAGGCACACACATACACACATGCATTTATTTAAGTGAACCGTATTGTGGCTTAAGCTATCCAAGAGACATTTATTAGACGTGTCAGTATAAGCCTTCAGTTGAAAACTTTGTGTCATAGGCCTACTTGTATAAACTTGTAAGTTTTCAAGGTATTCTTATTGAATATAGATATGTCTAAGTGGAGCATCTGTTTTAGGCGACATTTCATATCATGTCCTTAAAGTGTTTGTTTCTTTCGAGTATAGATTTGCCAGCTGGATCCGCAGAAGCAAGTGGTATTCAAAGAGCTACCGGTGCAACGGGCAAGTCCTTTGTTTTCTAAATCAACAGAAAACAAGTGACATAATCCCCCCTTTGTTTGCTCAATTGACTTTGACGAAATCTACTGGCGCACAGGGTGCGATTTGTGACCTGGAGCAGTGGGAGGGGGAATATGCCGAGCTTGGAGGATGTAGTTGTTGGAAAATGTAGTAGTGGGGGATGTAGTGGTGGGGATGTAGCAGTAGGGGAGATTCAGTTGGGCAGTGGGGGGAAAGATTCCTCTTTTCCCCTCTACTAATCGCGCCCTGCTGGAGCAGAAAGAAAAATTAGTGTCGTTATCACATAATCGTCAATGAAATGTAAAGACAACCAGAAGCAACTAGAAATTCTCACTTGACTGAGCAGTGAACGTACGAGCATTGCAGCATTAGCCAGGATAAGTTGTAGTTTAGAAAGGGACAAAAAAGTATATATATACACATATATATATTAATGATAATAAATAATAATAAAGTGTAACGGAATCAAAACCAGTGTTTGCTTTTTGGGTTTAGAGGCAAGCCAAGCGTCATGTTTTGAGCTTTGGGGTTCGAGTCTCGTCTTTGCTGTTTCCCTGTCCGTAGCATTCATCTTCAACTGATGGTAAGTTCACGGTGCGCGGTATCTAGATTCTATAGACGGAGAACGGACATTCTCCTCTGGACATAATCCCCTGGGACATTATCCCCTCTGGTACACCTGACGAAATGAAACCCTCGGACATAATCCCCATTTGTTTACTCAATGGACTTTGACGAAATCTACTGGCACTGAAGGAGAATTAGTGTCGCTATCACTATTGAAATGTTCTCAATTGAAATCGTCTTTAATTCACATTTGAAATCCTTTCTACTCACCGGTCTTTAAAGGGTTCACCTCTTCGTTCTAGTCAATGATCCTCATGATTTTCTTATAAAGCTGACGCTACCTAATTCGTTTTTAGAATTCTATAGGCCTACTACCTGTAATATACCAGAAAGGTGACAGTTTAGACTGCTATCAAATGCTTGATTAAGCATAAAACTACACTGCCATTTTACATTTTTTAAAATTATAATCTATGATATTGATTTACATGTTAATGACTTCCTTAGAGGGGGATATGTCCGATGGATAATTGTCCGAGGGAATAATGTCCAGAGGGGAGAATGTTTTGCACTCAATCTAGACACCAGCGTTTATCAGTCTACTGAATTTACAATTAATTGAAAATTTAAAATAGCTGAACTGAGCCACAGAATTACATCTTGCTATTGGCAAAATCAAAACGAGCATCACGAGTTTAAGCGTTTTCGAAATGTAAAGTAAGTAAAGTAAAGTAAAATCTCGTGGATTTCTATAGCGCCTTGGAAAGCAGCACAACAGTAGTTGCTTATTCTTAGGCGCTCAGCCTCTCTTAAAATAGCTATGGGGAAGGTATGTTATCAGCCAGGCAATAGTCAATAGCAATAGTCAACATCCAAAGGGCAGTGAGGCTGAAGTGAAATGAAGGCTTGTTGGAAAATGATTGAGATAAGGCAGGATGGATATGGTAAAGAAGATATAAGACAAACTCTTAACCGATCCAAAGAGTGGTGGATACAATTAAGGAACAGCATACTTGAATGAGTATTATGGTCAATGGTTCGATCATCATGACTCCGTATTTATTAGCCAAACATCATCATCATCATCATCATCATCATTATCATCATCATCATCATCATCATCAATAACCGTGGGTTCGGCGCCCGTTGGTGTCTGATGTATTCATCACCGTTTTGTCCCAAACTTTTCTTTTCGCATCTATATGACTGTGTAATGCTCTACCGGACACCGTAACTTCGTCGAACTCCTACGATCAATTCGCGAAGAACTTGAAGAAACATTTATTTGCGACTTCTTATGAAAGTTAAATATGTACAGCGCCCTTGACTTTGGTAGACGCCATTCGTACGGTGCTATATAAATTGTCTAAATAATAATAATAATAATAATAATAATAATAATAATAATAATAATAATAATAATGACAAACTGTAGTTCCTGCAGACATTTTCCACACCAATCACCAATGTCATCACGCCATTCTTTGTGTGGCTTTTCTTGAACCACCCATTGCTCCCAGCATTATTGTCTTGATCTTTCCATCATCTCTCATACGACAAATATGTCCAAAGAGACGCAGTTTCCTCTGTATCACTTTTTGCATCAAGGTTTCCTTTGGTTGGATTTTATTTGTATAGTTCCTCATTGCTGATCTTTTCAACCCATCCAAGTCTGAAAATCTTTCTATAGCAGTTTTTTTCAAATGCTAAAATTCTTCTCACCAATTCTTTTGTGATGGTCCAAGTCTCGCAACCATAGAAGGAGCTGCTGAAAATACATGTTTCAAGAATCTTATTTTTTACTCTGAGGCTCGTAATGTAGCTTTGTTCTTTCAGACAATTCCCATTGCCTTCAGATTTTCTAGGGCTTTCGCTGCTCTTATTGCTACCTCTTTCTTGCAGTCCAGATCATATGTCATGTTGCTTCCAAGGCAGGTGAAATTGTCCAGGCTTTCTAATTCGAATCCATCCACTTTGATCCTTCCTTCAATATCTTTCTGTCCAAACGCCATTGTTTTATCTTTACAAAGTTCATTGAAAAACCATAATAGCACTTTGTTTCATTAGGTTATTCAGCGTGTGAACACTGTAAACAGTCAGGTCATTCTTCAATGATATTAACATCATCAGCAAATCTCAGGTTGTTTATGTGTAGTCCTACTAGTCCTTGCACTGCTATGCTCTTTATGTGTTCCATAATCTTATCCATTGCCCTGTCCATGTCAGAGATGAATATCATGGGTGATATATTGCATCATTGTCTTGATCCTCTGCTTGTCTTGAACCAGTTTCGAATCTCTTCACAAAGTCATTTGGCATTGTTGCTGATATCTTTCAACAGTCTTATCAGTTTATGATTTACTCCATAGGACTCTAGCATAGCTCAACTCACTGTCTGATCTATGCTATCAAACGCTTTCTGAAAATCGACGAAGCAGTTGTATTGTTTCACCTTTTCCCGCCTTGCTTTTTCTGCTATCAATCGCAGTTCTAGCATGTGTTATGTTGTACTTCGTTCTTTCTGAATCTAGCTTGTTCATCAGCAAGCCTGAGCACAGTGAGCAAGGTATTTTTTCATTAGTATCCTGTCTCTCAGTTAGTATCAGCAATAGGCCTAATATTATTTCCAGGTGGCTTAGCAGTTTCTATAGGTTCTGTTGAACCGTCTGTAGTTAAAGATTTATATTGAACGGTCTATAGTGTCTAGTGTCTATAGGTTCTATTGTTCTAATTGAAACAGGTTCTATTGTTCTTGTGCTCTATCATACTTCTTTTATTGTGTATTTTTAGCCAAGACTTGGGGAGTAAGTTTGATTAATGATTGTATTGTTTGAATATCTGCTTCACAAAGTAATTAATTTTTGACGCATTTCTGAGGTGCTACATGCATGACCACATCCTTGTTTTATAAGAACTTTGGTCTAGAACTCTTGTTGAGAATTTTAAAACATACAGCGTAGCCTCGCAGGTTTGGCGAAATTGAGCTTTTGAAGCTCAATTTCGATTGGAATGTTAATCTACAGCAAGAATTCTCGGCTTCATTCCAATCAAAGATTTTTCAATTTCATTTTAAAATTTTCTAGTTAGTATCTTATTCATTAAGCTAATGTTTCTGCTGATCTGACTGACCTATCAGGCCTGACCTGGTTCTAATTCTGATTAGATTTGGTGCGCCATCGGCTGATGCCTTAGGCATTATGATGTGGCGTCATAGAAGTTGATTGATTTTTTTACCCATTCTGAAACGGTCGTAGGGGTTGACTCATAGACCAGCAATTAAATAAAGCAATAGTATATTTCATTAGTCTGTTATTGGACACGAGAGTCTTCATTTTAATCGATATCTATTCTAAAAGAGAACGCCAATTTTGTGACAATTAGTAAGAGATTATCCTATATGAACATATTTTCTTGAGTCATCTAAATTTCAGTTTTGTGTTCTTTTGTATGTTTCAGAAAAAATGATTGAGCTTTTGGAAGCTCAATTTAGATTGGAATGTTGATCTAAAGCAGGAATTCTCGGCTTCAATCAAATAATTAGATTGCTATTTACTTCGTTCTACTTTGCAATGATATAGCTACAGTGTACAAGTCAATTAGTTTAACGAATAGTATATTAATTATTCTGAAACCTATTTTAGCGTAAAATATTTCTTAGATAAAACTCTTCTCTTTATCAATACGCAGTAATCGCAGTGGGAGCGATTGCGAGTGATTCTTCAGAACAGGCGCTATACAAATATTTTTTTAAAGATTAGGTCTGCATATTACGGCAACTTTATAAATATGATCATAATGCGTAGCGTGGGGCCGCCCCGGACAAAACTTTGGAGGGGTGCAAAAATTATAGAAGGCGCAACAATTTTTTGGGCTCAAAATTAAATGACAATTCAATAATTCACTGGGTAAATAAATAAATAAATAATTACTTCAAAATTAAATTTAAAATAATGCATATACACTGTAATTAACTACACGAAATAGGCGATGTCATTGTTTGTCCTGCCGACAAACCATAGCCTATAGCTATTTCAAGAAAGATTAAGCCCATAAGAATAATCAGCTTCTATTGTACTACTCGCCAGGGCGCTGTATAAGTTTACGAGATTTTACTTACTTACTTACTTAGTCGTCGGACTTTTTCGGAAGTTGATGGGCGCACATTCGCATATTGCACCACTTTCGACCAGGGCGCCAACGCCACTGTTATCTTAACCAGTTTTTCGGAAATGTAATAGGCCCTAAATAAAAACTAAACTGGTCATACCAGTGGCGTAGCCAGAGTTCCGGAATTATGGCGAAATAGGGGTCATATCGATATTTCTGGTAAAAGATAGTAGTAGTAGTAGTAGTAGTAGTAGTAGTAGTAGTAGTAGTAGTAGTAGTAGTAGTAGTAGTAGTAGTAGTAGTAGTAGTAGTAGTAGTAGTAGTAGTAGTAGTAGTAGTAGTAATGGTCACATATCAATATGACCTTTCAGCATGGATTGGATAATAGATATCCCCGATCATTCAAATGTCCACAGCAGTGGTCACATCACGACGGTGTAAGCTGGTGATTAGTCCTTTATATCACAGCGCTATATAAATTAGAGATTTGCTTTTCATAATCCCTGGTCAATCCGACACGAATGGCATCCCCAACTGTATGCTTATATATGCTTAGCATATAGATAACATAACATATAGGGGTTGCATTGATCATAATTAAGATAGCTTGTATCGGATTATATATAATAATACCTCGAAGTGTACGTTTTAATCACAAAGAAGCTTACATAAAGATTTGCGAATGTCGTGGAGCAGAAACTATGCATTACGGTAAAGCAAGGAGATCCCATCAAATTCCCGGTGGAAAAATTGGCAAGACCGCAAAAATGTCCTGCCTTCGCCATTGGCATAGACTAAACTGGAACTGTTGTGGACCGAACCCCTATAATTTCCCCTTCCCTACGGTAGCCTTTGAAAAAGTATGTGAAGGGCGCTCGAGTCTAGGGACCTATAATAGAAGTGTGAGATTTTGCTCTTTGCCATTGATTTGAAAGCGTGATTACAGTATGTCTGTTACCCTTTCAATTTAAAATGGGGTGATGGATTAAATACTTCGATTTTATTAAATGTTGAATTGACTCACAGAGTAAAAGTCGTATGAAGTAGTAGTAGTAGTAGTAGTAGTAGTAGTAGTAGTAGTAGTAGTAGTAGTAGTAGTAGTAGTAGTAGTAGTAGTAGTAGTAATAATAATAATAATAATAATAATAATAATAATAATAAGCAGCAGCAGTAGTAGTAGTAGTTTTAGTAGTAGTTGTTGTTTGCTATTGTAAAAAATAAGTAATAAAAGTAGCAATTATAATATTATTATAGTTATATGTGGCTTAATATGATTAATTTGAATGAATTGTGGTATTGCAGCCCATAATAGGATACAATTTTAAATGCAATGTGGTTGTTCCTGCACGGTTATCAAATGTGCAACGACACCTGATGACACACATAACTTACACTCTTACAGTATATCATCAGCTATGACATTATATCTTACATACTGTAGTCAGCGCATTTGCATTTATGTTGATGTCGCTAATAATTTCGTCGTTCAAAGCCAAAGTTTCGGACAATTTTCATTGGCAAGATCCTAATTAAACCAAAGATGTCCATGGGTCCATTTTTTAGAACCCAGCCCATCAAATCTCCAACCCAACCCATGTCGGCAATAGGGTTACTTGATCCGACCCAACCCACCGTAATACATTACAATTTCTTAGAACATGGCTTATTTTCTGACCTAACCCAACTCACCATACAACAACTAGGGGTTAACCCAACCCACGGACATCTCTGGTATAAACACCAGAATAGTTTTAATTGCATTGCAGGCGAACCTCATTGGATGGAATTAGCAAAAAATTACCCGACGGATCGAAGAAATTAAATCGAAATGATTGCAAATCGGATTTCTAATCATTTCTTTATCTCCACTTCCGTAAAAGCAAGCAAAAACGAAAATGTGTACGCGTGTGTGTGTGTTTGTGTGAGTGGGTGGGATGGAGGTATTGGAGGTTGTGCCCGTGTTTAACCGGAATAAAGGTGGTGTGCGGGTCAGGCTTCGTTCTCTACAAGTCTCTGCATGATCAAAGCAAATGGGAATTTCTCGATGTTCGTCTTTTGAAAGACAGATCGTCCAGACGTCCACAGGAAGGCGAGACGAACGCTGGTCAACGTATTTTCTTCGGTGACCTTTTCTCCTTGGAGGTCACTAAAACCCCAGCCCCAACCCCTTCTCCCCGCCCCGGGCGAAGCGCCGCAGATTCACAGGCAGTTTAACCGAAGACGAGGCGGAGGAGGAGGAGGAAAGGGGAGAAGGATTTGAGGATCCGTGGCGTTGCCATGGCAACCGATGACAGATAGCTTTCTGCACTTATTTTCTGTATAGAACACACACACACAGAGATCTAGTTTTACATTCGGATTTGCTTTTGCATCGGAACGACTGATCAGTTTACATCGAAGAACATCGGAAATGTCACCGACCGAGGGTTTTACTGTAGTTCCGAATGACTAATTATTGCGTGGAGTCACAACGACGGTGTCTATGATTTTCTGGTTCTCAAACTAAAAGATGATTAAAATTACACAATGAGCATTTATAGTCGACATCTTGAGTTGCGCATTAACTTCATTAATATTACACAAATCGTCACTCTATTTCTTAAATTGGTGTATTATGAGCCTAATAATACAGTAAAACTTCGTTATAACGGACTCGGTTATAGCGAACACTCGTTTATAACGTACCGCAAAGGATTGTTCCTTGTGATGCGCTATCGTATTGTATGGTATTGGTTATAACGCATCATGGACATTACATTACATACTGAATTTTATAGATTCTCTAAATACGTTATATCGAAGTTCTACTGTAGCAACAACAATATAACTGGATCTTAAAGGCAGAGAGACATAGATAGAAAGACAGACAGACAAGCAAACAGACAGAAAGACAGACAGATAGACAGATAGATAGATAGTTTGATAGAGGGAGAGGCAATTTGTAATCCACAGTAGACATTCGATATAACAGACTCGGTTATAACTTATGTTTGGTTGTAACGTACAGAAATGTACTGTCCCATTTGATGCGTTCTATTACGATTAATCCTTATTGAGGAAAATTTTCGGCAATAGGTAGCGGCGGAGGACACTGCCCACCGCCGTAGACGGGACAATAGGAGCCCTGCTTCTTCCAGAACGCATACTTCGCCGCGTCGTCTTCGTCGGCGAAGAGGGACCCCCTCCACCGTCGCCGACGACGACCATCGCCTGGCCGCAGGAACAGGAATCATAGTCGGACACGCTGGCCTGGAGCAGCGCCAGGACGTTGTTCCTCGCCGAGTCCACGACGGACGTCTGCTGCGACGGGAACGAGTCCGTGACGGAGGCGGCGGCGGAGGATTTCGTCGGCGCCTCGCAGTCGGCGCTTCCCTCCGACTTCCCTCGCCCCGCCTCCGCCGCCGGGTCTGTTGTCCCCTTTCCTCCGGCCGCCGAGGGATCCGGGAGCGAAGAGCGCCGCGAATGCCGTCTCCGCCTGCGACGACGGGGGCGGCGGAGCGACGGCGGCGGCGGCGGTGTTGATGCGAACCGGGGCGTAGCTGTTCTCCGTGAAGTGAATCTGCTGGTGGCTGCCGTCCTGGCAGACGCAGTGGTGGACGATGTAGCGACAGCTGGCGGCGGCGGCGGTGGCGTCCGTCATTTCCGGTTCCAGGTGGGCGGCGCACATCGCCTTGCAGTAGTTGACTTCCGGTTGTTGTTGTTGTTTTTCGTCCGTTAGAAAGGTCTCGGCGCTGCGGTTCGACTGGCGCTGAAACCTGCAGGATAGACGAAGATTCAGTGGGGGTAGGACCCACGATAGATACAGTCAGAGATGTCCATTTTTTAGAACCCAATCCAACCCAACCCATCAAATCTCCAACCTAACCCAACCCATGCCGATAATAGCTTTACTTGGTCCAACCCAACCCACTGTAATACATTACAGTTTCTTAAAACATGACTTATTTTCTGACCCAACCCAACCCACCATTAATATGGAAAAAATCTGACCCAACCCAACCCAATCCAACCCAACCCATGGTCATCTCTGAGATACATCAGCACAGTGGCGGATCCAGGATTTGGCAAGTGGGGGCGGGGTGCGTTGGGGTGGCAACTTCTAAGCATGGGGCCAACCATTTGTTGATAGGTATGTAGTAGTAAGTATAGGGTTCCAGCAGGGGATACTGCGGGGGCCAGGCATTCAATAGGGAACACGGGCCCTCGGGTCCCCTATGTGGAGACGCCACTGTATCAGCCCAGGAAGCTATATTTATCATTGGCGTAGCCATAGGGGAAATGGGGACCCAGCCCCTATTTCGGCTGGGACCGGTCGTTTGATTTGCGCAAAAACGTTGAATAATGGGAAGTGGAATGAGTGAAAATTGAAGATACTTGATGGTGTATGTATGTATACTGGACTATTCATATAGCGCCGTAATCATACCGGAGCCAAATACAAAGACGCTTTACAACGGGTATGACTCCATAAATAGGCCATAGATGGTTTTTCAGTCTGTTTTTAAAAATGGGCCTGTCTTTGATCCTTCCGATGATAGGACTAATACGACTAGGACTGTTAATTCTTCTTAAAAAGCTGTCCGGACAACCGTCCAATTTTTGTACGACTACCCGGGTACCCGTAAAATTAGCAAAATCTTCACCATGATCTCTTATCTCTGTATACACCCGACTGAACAGCCACACCCCTCCGGTCACCGCAACTAATGATTCCATAATCAACCGGAGGGGTGCGACATAATAGCGTCACACTCCCCATCGGCTCCAACACCAAATAATAGAATCATTAGTCGCAGGGACCGAAGGGAGAGTGAAACAGAATAGCCATGTTTCGACGGGGACTCGTCCCCAATTGTACTGCTCAGGGAATACGACAGTTCCCGGGTACACGTTGATATCAATTACAATTGTAATTGTAACATTGTTTTTACATTTTGCCAATGAGATTTTTGTAATTGAAAAACATCAATGTAATTGTAATTGTTTGTCATTTGAATAATTGATTATTGAGCTATTGTAATTATTACCCAATTACAGGAATGTTTTATAAGTTCTAATAGCGTATTAAATATGAGGAAGTCTTGTCAGTCTATGAATTATTATTAATATTATTGGATGGTTAGTGAATTGTCAACGACGGTTTTGTAAATGGACTCACTGCTCTGGGTCAGTTGTCATGCAAAATTTACTTATTTACTTTTGCTGCCTTTCAAATTGGAAGGGAACCAGCTTATCATTTGTCTACCGGTACTTCCTGTGTTCTGCGGCTGCGCTTTTTGTGAATGAAAGTTTAATGCCAGTAAAGATGAGCGTAAATCAAGCAGAAGTATTATGGAATTATTCTGAAAAGTCTGATGACTTTAATAATGCTGTTTCAATGCAAATGTTAAAGTGAAGTGCTGGTTTTCAGGTGAATTAGTGTCATGCTTGAAAAAGGCTACTTCGAATTTGTTGACTCATTTCAGGGGAAGCTTTGCGTTACGGTTTTTGAAATCAGACGCAAATGGTTACCGTTGAACTAATTTAGTTAATTATTTTAGAACTTAAGTTTATTAAAAAAGCAGAAAGAGTAATGAAAAGTAATTGTAATTGTAATTGTAATTGCCGTTTGGTAATTGCTGGATCTCAGCTGATCCCAATGTAATTGGCTGTCGTTGTAATTGTAATTGTATTTGACAAAAAGGCTGGGTATAATTGTAATGTAATTGTAATTGCTTTAAAACGCTCCGGGACCCATGTCTGGAGCTTACACGTTGATATAAACATATAGGACATTTTTTCTCCTCAAGATTTTAAACGTTAAAAACACAATATTATTTATCCAGAATACTGAACGTTTTATATATATATATATATATATATATATATATATATATATATATATATATATATGTAAATTCTGGGAATATGTATATATAAACATCTATCTACACGGTGAGTCAGAATAAACGTTACAATATTATTTATATAATTAGGTAACGTTCTGATTGGTTATAACTATTATATATATATATATTAATATTAAGTATATATATTTATAATATTAAGATTCTTATCTGTATGTCTCTCTGCGTTGTGGTTCTGATTGGTTGACTATTTGGTTTAGACCGTTTAGTCCTTAGGTCGCGATACGTTGGTGGACGATGTTCGAAGACGACGTTGCTATTGGTAACAATTGTTCGTAGTTTAACACGGTTTAGTCGAGTCATTGCAGCGTCAGAGGGCTGGGCGTGCGACGACGTTGCTATTGGTAACAATTGTTCGCAGCCTGAGGTAGCTGCGCAATTTTAACGTACATTTTAACGTACACAAAAATACGTGTACAGCGTCACAAATGGCCACAGTTGCGTGATTTTAACGTACATAGGCCTAATTATTACATGGCGCAGAGCTTGGCTAGGTGGCGATCATTGAAATGTTGTTCAGCATGAATTCAATGATTGGGTATTAGGTATAGGTATTGGATTAGTATTATCCTGCACTGCGAGCGAAGAGAGCGCGAGCGAAGCGAGCATCTTTCTAGTATATATATATATATATATATATAATCTGGGAATACGTATATATGAAAAATTATATATACAGTATAGGCCTATATATATATATATATATATATATATATATATATATATTGTCAGATGTTCCTTGTCCGTCTATTGCCTTATTTAATAAGTATTTAGACTTAATTGACTATGATGGTAGCAATGAAAAGCATCATTATTTCATTAAAGCAACACTAAAATCTTATAGCTTTATGTTTTAGCACTCCACCTCTCTTTCACCCCACCTCACCCTATCAAGACAACCTCATTCGGAATCTCAACACCCCTCGTCATGGACTTCCTCTTGATTGGCAGCTGCCACCTGTTGCCTTAGCGCCGTAGACGTCATTTCGATACTACATCATTGCACTGCTAATGCTGTCTTTATCAGATATTGCAGATATTGGACCCGACAAGGAAAATTAGTTTGGATGTCTTTCCGCAGTGAAAATTCGACTGTGGAAAGCCTTGGTATATTATTATGGCCAATAGCAACATATGGCTGCGAGAGTTGGACATTGGCGAAAAAAGGCGAAACTTGCATTAGAGGCTTTCGAGATGAAAAGATTAAGAACAATACTTAGAATGCCTTGGTTAGCGAATGGAACCAACGAATGGGTTATGAAAAGAGCCGAATATCAGAAAATCCTGTTGAATAACGTCAAAAGAAGAAAACTGACATTTTGGATACATGGTAAGAAAGCAAGAGAAAGAGATCGTACAAGGTACAATTCCAGGAAGAAGAGCTCAAGGAAGGCCGAGGATAACCTGGCTCGGCAACATCGGAACCTGGACGGGACTTACAACCTACCAAACCATGAGGGCAACTAACCGTGGCCGTACAACAAAATGTCACGGGCAAAATGTCATGGGGACAAAATGTCAGCGGACAAAACGTCACTGGCAAAAAATGACGGTTTAGGGTTAGGGTGAGTTAGAGTTAGGGTTATATTTTGTCCGTGACATTTTGCCCGCTGACATTTTGTCCCTCTGACATTTTGTCCGCGGACATTTCATCCTAGCGCCCAACCAACAATAGGCAGCGATGGAAAGGGATAGTCCATTGTGTCACCAACCTTCGGAGCGAGGAAGGTTAAAGAAGAAACCTTTCCGCATGCAAGCCACAGGATAATGTTTTCTACTACTGGTGGGTCTTTTGCCGTGTTCGGGCAAAATTCTGCAGACAGAGGGGTAGTATGACCTCAGTTTGGATTTAGAACTGAGGCCCTAAAAATCTTGAAGAACTCGGCGCATGACAAGACAGACCGGCTTAGGAAAGCCAAGGAAAGCCAAGCCAACGGTGTTTTGGTTTGAATAGGGTTAAAATTGAGATACAAAGCACATTAATCAGTATTAAAATCTTACAAGAAATGAATATAATTGCCCAGCAGGACGCATAGCCATACAAAAACTCAGTCAAGCTGCTTTGTATAACGAAGAACATAGATCGAAGATCATTGAAGATAGGCCCTATACTGTACTTGTATACTGTTCAAGGGCGTAGCCATAGAATTTGATGGGGGGAGGGGTATAAATTTGGGGTATATATTATGTACATTATATATAAAATATATAATATATATTATATCTGTAATATATATGTATGTACTGTACATTATGTATAATATATATATATATACAATGTTATACATATCATATATATTATATATGTAAATTATTTAATATATATAATATTATATATTATATATTATACATGTAATATATATATGCATATATATATGTTATATAGGCTTTAGTATAATTATTATATATATATATACTGATTTTTGAGGGGTATATATACCGATATACCCCGTCGTTACGCCCCTACTACTGTTGTACACTGTTTTCATAACATGTTCTAAAATTCGCTAACATTAAAACCCAAGTTCTAACAAAATTATATTTAATCTTGGAAACAAAATATTCTGTGTGACAGGAGCTGCAGTGCAGAATAATCCCAAATAAATCTGCGGACGAAGAAGGATCGAGGTCTTGCAGACTGAAATCGAGATTCCAGTTCATCAATTATCATCATCGGTCGTCGTCGTCATCATTGTTGTCAATGATGGTGTCGTTGACAATAAATCAAATGTTCCACGTACCGTCTTAGGAGCAATCCAAGCGCTCCCACTACAAGCACAACGATGCCCATGAGCAGAGCAACGCAGAGGATAATGGCAATTCCCTTGCCTACAATCGAAGAAGAAATAAGCGCAATAAAATAATTCCCTCTATATATATATAACAACACTATCGGAAAATCAATCCGTCAAGTTGTGCTAATTAAATGGAAACGCTGTCTGTGCTAATACCGTATAATCGTTTGTTAATAGACGGATCAGGTTTGCGCAAGTAAGCAAGTAAACCAGAAGAGAACGTGTGTCGACAATCGATCAGTGTTGCAGTTATTTGGACAGGTTTCATTATTTTCTATCGCTGTACAAATAACCGTGTAAGAAAAAATAATGAAAGATCTTCTATTCAAGGCTCGATCATATACGTATCATATGTATTATATTTTTTGTATCATACGCACGTATCTTAACGTATGGCTCTTTATCCTACGCGCTATCATACGTGAGAAAAAATACATTAGGCCTACATTATATTTTTAAGTTAATTGACTCAACATACCTTGTAACTTTCACAGTAATAATGTAATTATCTACTCAACATCAATATCCGGAAGTTACAGTGACGTGGCTTAACGTCACAATTGATATTGCTCGCTAAGTAAGCATATTACAAGTCACCGAGCAGACTTATAAAATTTGCGAATCATACGCGTATTTTATTTTTTATTCATACGCACGTATTTCAACGTATTTTATTTTGTCATACGCGTATGATCGAGCTTTGCTTCTATTTCTCTTTACAAACAACGTCGTTCGTTACAGGTGATCGGTTCTGAATTAAATCAATGATTAAATAAATAAGAAAGTGTATTGAAATCAGGACTGAAATATGTGGTTTCAAGAAAACTAGGTTTTTCCGGTTTAAAAAAAAAACTTGAAAATATCGGAAAAGTCGAATTACAGGTTTTTAAGTTTCTTAAAGTGGAAAAACGAAAAATTCATCATTAATGTTTTTTAGTCTTTTACTCTCTGCAGAAACAAAACACACACACATGTAAGCTAAGGTAGCAATACAGAGAAGGACTAATAAGGGTTGATATGCTCATCACTAAAATCTAAAAACCTGAATTTTGCTTCCAAAAGTAGCCTTTTCCAGCCCTGGTTTAAGTATGTTGAGCAGAGCTACCTTTTGTTGCGTTAAACCGTGAAATAGGCTGTTGTGCTTGACTCCATAGATCTTTATTATTATTATTATTATTTTCAATGCACGAAAGTATGAACACGAGATCTTGGTGTTCAAACGTGAGATTCAAATAGAAAGGTATAACACGAGGCGTCCAATTTCTTAACCGTCAGAAAATGTCTCTTTTTCTCGTGATTTGCGACAGAAAATCTAGCGTCAAAATTTCTTGGTCAAATTGTCAGCGCATGCATTAACCTCTTATTACAAATTCCAAACTAATTTCATATATCAGAGCATCAAAGCCAGTCGCGACTAGAGTTCATTCCTTCCAGTGGCGTAGCCAGGGCTCCGGAATGGGGGGGGGGGAAATCCAGTGGCGGTTCCAGGAATTCTTGGTGTGTGGGGGGAATGAATTTCTAGGAATTTGGTGGGGGGATGCACTGAAATAAAATCCCGAATAGAGTCGATAAGCAAAAATCGTCAGCAGTTTTTTGGCCCGGTAAATCGAAATAAATCCTGCCGAATAAGGGTGACAAGCGAAAAAAGCTCAGTGGGAATGCATCCCCAGTCATCCTCAACGTGGAGCCACCTCTGGGCACGTCGATATTTTTGTGGCAAAAAGTCTCGGACGAGCAGCGCAGAAAAAACACTTCGCACATTCACGTATTCTCTTCGATCGTGATACCCGCCCTCCCCTCCCCTCCGCAAATTTTCCAACGATTTTGCGCAATTCCCACGACCGGTCCTGCCCAGGGTAGTGGCCCCGCCCCCCGTGTCTCTCTCGTGGCTGCGCCAATGATTTTTTTAAAATACAGTAGAACTTCGTTATAACAGACTCGGTTATAATGCATACTCGGTTATAACGTGCCTCAATGTACGGTCCCGTGTGATACGCTACCGTATTGTATGGCATTTGACTCGGATATAACGTATTCAATTTTACAGACCTGCTTAGTACGTTATAACGAAGTTCTACTGTAGTTTTTCAGTGAATTTCAGCTCTCAATGTCTTAACATCTATAGGGTGGTGCAAAAGACATGACTAGTCACGTTTAGGTTTGCATTTGATATAGTCCGGTTTTTTTTGCGCCACCCTGTATTGTCATTGCTAAAACCATGACTTTAACAATACCGTGTTCAAGATTTCTATCGATTTCGGCGTCGATGGTCGCTCCGAGCGGAACAACTTGACAAACGAACAGAACAGAAAAAAAGGAAATAAATCATCCACAGGAAATCTATTGCGAGATAAATAGTTCCATTATTAAGTGATTCATTCTGAGTGACTGAAAAACGATCGATAGACAAGTACATATGTAGATAAACGGACAGAAGGAAGGACGAAAAGGCGGACTTACAAGCCAACAGACCGACAGGCTGTGAAGTCAAACAAGACAGCAGTTTTCGGAAACGTTGATATAATTAGCAGCGAGATGTTGAGTTTATTATTATTATTATTATTATTATTATTATTATTACAACGTACCGATTAGTGTAGTTGCCTTATGATTACAGATTACATTGGTCAGTTACTGGTAGGTGCATTACGATTACAGATTACGCTGATCAGTTACTGGTAGTTTCATTACGATTACAGATTACGCTAATCAGTTACTGGTAGGTGCATTACGGTTACAGATTACGCTAATCAGTTACCGATAATTGCATTACGATTGCAGATTACGCTAATAGTTTACTGGTAGGTGCATTACGATTACAGATTACGCTAACCAGTTACTGCTAGGTGCATTACGATTACAGATTACGCTAATCCGTTACTGCCGTCGTACTGAATTTGGCGAATGAAATAAGAACTTGTATGGTGAATAATTTTATATTTAGGATCTAGCAGCACAGAGAAGTCGTCGTCGTCGTCGTCGTCGTCGTCGTCGTGTGTAAGTCGACGGTCCCCGTTGTTGGCCTGGCGATGCGGAGGAGTGAACTCCGGAATCCTCACAAGGACATTCGTCTCTTAGAGGGCTTCCGAATGGCGTTAATCAATTTTATCCGATTTTTAAAACCGGAATAAAAGATAAGAAATGACTGAGGTCGACTGGTGCAGGCTGCAGCGTCAAACCTTCGCCTTTATTTCTTTTGTCGTCTGTCTAATTTTGTTCAGCGCGATAGCATCAGGTAACCCTTCGGTACAATTTCATTACCTGTTTTACCTTGCTTCTCGTTTTGTCGTCTCAAGTGCAGCGCTATAAAATTAGACTATATGGCGCCATGAAAAGGCGTGTTCTAGAACAGGAGCACCACGTGGCCGGACAAAATGTCCGCGGACGAAATGTCACGGACAAAATGTCATGGGGACAAAATGTCAGAGGACAAAATGTCACGGACAAAATGTCACGGTTTATGATTAAGGTCAAAGTTAGGGTTACATTTTGTCCGTGACATTTTGTCCGCTGACATTTTGTCCCAATGACATTTTGTCCGTGACATTTTGTCCGCGGACATTTTGTCCTAGCACCTGGCACCATCATTCATACATGCAAACTCAGTTTGATCCAACTAGGGCTTGTGGAGCGTTGTGAGGGGTTCTTCAGAAGGGCCTGGAGAACCCCAGCCGCAAAATATTGCTTTTGGAAGAATTGTTCACTGGAACAAAATACTTTTCTGCACGTTGTGCGCTTATTTTGCCATGAAAAAGCAGGATAGATGTTAATAACTGTGGTGCCTGATTCCATTTTTTTATTGGAAAATCTCTCAACGTAATTTCAAGGTTTAGCTTTAGTACTTCATTGTTTCGCGTTTCTTCGCAATTGATAGTAAAAGTAACGTCCTTCCCGAGCACTCAAGGCTAACCTCAAGGCTCATAGGGCGGTGCTGATCTCCGTTACAAAGGTCCTCAGCCGGGCGACTGGTGCAAGTTACACGATACTGGGCCAGTGTTCTCATGCAACGCGCCTGTTAACTTCTCGGATTAATCCGCCACTCATCTGCCATCGCCATCTGGCGAAAGAAGGCTGAGTCGACCTTAGGGCTCCTGTGGGAGTTGAGTCGAACCCGCGTCCAACGTTGTTACCACTCTGCTAACATCCCGCGCTCCATCGTAGGCCAACAGTTGTAACTACTTTAAACACCTGTAACGTCTGAACATTCTATTTAATGAAACCATGTAAATTCTCCATTGTATTAATAGGCGGCGATCTGCAACGAAACTTGGGGGTGTCCTGAGTCCTGACCTCCCATGAAATGGGACCTGTCGAAAGGCAAAATCCAACGATCCGAAATGGATAAGATCACTGCTTCCTTGATTCTCAAGTAGTCCAGGTTATGTTATCTACTTCATTTGTTATCTACGAGACCAAACTTTAAGAAACACGCGTTTATGCTAAAAGTCTTTATAATGGGGTGTCCTGCTGCTATTGGACACCCCGTTGGTGGAAAAGTCGGGGTGTCCAGACACCCCCGACATGATCGCCGCCTATATGGTATTAAGCCAGGGACATTCAAATTGTTTGCGTGGCGGTCCGGAAATGTGTACCGAGAACGAACGTGGTCCGGTTTACCATATATTAACCCCATCAAAATATAACACCACTTCATTATTATGCATATAATAATGAATGGGGAGTAGTTATTATATGGGAGTCATTATTATATGCTATACCGGTCCGGTCTGGTCCGACCAAAAGGCTCGACTCAATTTCTGTTGATGAGCGAAGATATGTCGCTATACGACGGAGGCGCAGAGGGGGCGGTCCGGTAGGGGCGGCATTTTCGAGACCTAATATTTTAAAAATAAAATGGTTTTTTGCTTGTCAGACTTTTTAGAGACTTGATAACTCAGATTTCTAAAGTTGATTGATGGTTTTTTCCGAAAGAAATTTTTCCGTCCAAAAAGGCGGCACTTTTATTTTATATTTCTGCGCCACTGATGTCGCCGTCTTATGAATCGATTTTAAAATAAAACACTACAATACAGAATAACCGGTTTACCGCTTCGACTCTGCAGATTTTCCGTAAAATTCTTGGTTTTCATTAGCGTTTTGCAGCAATAAAAATTATTTTGGTGCGACGTACGAAATTCGCTAGTAATAAATTCGATAAGCATGACAGCTTTTGGATCTCGCCGCGGTCCGTTCATGAGGCCTGCGCGGTCCGGACTACGGACCGCGGTCCGCCATTTGAGTAGCCCTGCATTACGTCATGCGTTTGGTCAGCGACATTGGCAGCACAGTGACCAGGGACGTAGCCAGGAATTTGATTTGTGATGGTATAAATATTTGGGGGAGATATAAACCTTAACTATAAACCATATAAACTACATATAACCACATATAACCACATATAAATCACATAAAAAACTTTAAGGTAGACTGATTTTGGGGGTGGGTATATATACCGATATACCCCTCGTCGCTACGCCACTGACAGTGACAGCTGAACTGGGCGATGTCAAAGTGATCCTCGCTGATGGAGGACTTAGGTACATCTGCAGCGTCAGCGAGAGACCGGCTTGCGGTTAAGCCCTCGCTAGAACCCCCCCTCCCCGTCATTTCCCGTTTTGACACTCGGATTGGAATTCGGAAAGACAGGATTGACGCGGCGGAGTGACGACCAACGTGACACTCTACGCGACGATCATGAGAAATGCGAACTTCAAATACGCATCGTGGTCGAAAAGAGAACGTCAGAACGTCCGTAACGGAATGGCGGATGCCATAGATCTACTAACAGCCGGAGGAGCAGTTGCCCACTAAGCCCTGCCACCGATTCTCGACGCACGTCAGCCGCCATTTCTGTTCCGACGACCGGCAGCCGATGTGAGCCTCGTTTTCGTTTTTTCGGCTCAGCCACATCTCGTCCGCCGGACGAATTTCGGCGCACCCTAAAACTGTCCAATCAACAACCGACACGGCTGCTTCAACGCGTGACCAATCAGGATCGGCGGAGTCGGGCAATCAGCCAATCAGCGTAATGCAATCAACAGCAACGACGTCGACAAATCAAATCAATCAATAGGTGTCAGTCAAATGTCGTCAGCTGCAAAATGAGTACAGTAATCAAGCGGGTGAATGGATTGTAGATAGAAATATTAGGAACCAAGGATATATCGTCAAACAGGGAGAAACTGAAAATATGGAACTGTCAATAGAGTCATTTTTCACTCATTTACTTGTCTGACTTACTGACTGAAAAACAAGAATGAAAGTATGGATTGATGACAGGGATATTTTTTAGTCTATCAGTCTAATTGGAGATTTGATGGGTTGTGTTGGATTGAGTTTTAAAAATGGACCCATGGGCATCTCTGTCCTGATTATTGGGAGCGGAACCCTGGGCCCCTATGGATTGACGCCCAGTGTTTACTCTATTCTAGCCACCTAGACATTGGGGGAGTTTAAACATGGAGGGGGGTAAGAGACATTGGGTAAGAGACATTGATGATGTCATACTACTTGCCAAAATGTCAAAAAGAATTTGGGGGAAATTTCAAACTTGGGGGATTTCCCCCAAGAGAAAGACTAGAATAAACGCTGATTGACGCCCATTGATCGATCAATCGATACCAAAAGCCAGGTACTGAAGAATACAACATATAGAAGAGAAATACCGGTTTAATTGACCTGCCCACCTGTGTACTGTATGAGGAACCGTTGGTCGTACATATCTGGTCCAACCCTTTTGAAGAAAACGTCCACCGACCGATTGGAACTGACGTACACGTTCCGCACTCTCCTCGATCCGGGACAGATCTTGATCTGGCGCCGAGATTCCGGATCAAACAGGACCACGAATTGTCCGCAGTCCGATTCCACCTGCGATCCGTATCCGGCCACCATACCTGCCGGAAGGTGATTGAGGAGGAGGGGCGGAGGCGGAGGCGGAGCCCCGGACGAGGAGGAGGAGGAGGAGGAGGAGGCCGGGATCAGGGACACCGTGTGACTGAAGTCGTAGACGGTGATGTTCAGCCGCTGCCCCGGCCAGGCGCTGATCCGGATGGGGGAGTGCTCGGTGCCGCAGTGCGTGTCGACCATGGTTCCGGTGGATATGAATCCGGTGCGGGAGGATCGGGTTATCGACCACGACAGGTCGCTGTCCGACTCTTCGCACGAACCGAGCGGTTTTTCCACTGAACACGTGACAGAGAATATATCGGACGCCGTCGTCGTCGTCATAATGCAATTTGGCGGTAAATTTATATGGCGCCACTTTAGAGGGATGACCCACACTAAACGTCGAGTTGACGTTCACGCCATTAAAATCAACTTAAGCTCTCGGATATGAGGCAGGTTAAAGCAAGCAAATAGTCATTTGCATGTCGCCCACAATGTATGAAAGAACGGCTGAATGAATGAATGAAAGAACGGCTGAATGGCTGAATGAAAGGATGACTGACTGACTGACTGAATGAGTGAATGAATGATTAAATTAATGAACGAACGAGCGAATGAACGAACGAAAGAACGAACGAGTGAATGAATGAACGAACGAAAGAATGAATGAATGAATGAATGAATTGAATGAATGAATGAAGTAATGAATGAATGAATGAATGAACGAATGGACGAATGAATGAATAAATGAACAAATTAATGAACGAATGAATGAATGAATAATTGAATGAATGAATGAATGAATGAATGAATGAATGAATGAATGAATGAATGGAATGAAAAGAAGATGGAAAGAACGAATGAATGACTGAATGAATGAATCCTACAATAATATTAGGTCCTATACCATTGCATTTGAATGCTTGTGACGACAAACAACTGGTAATTTTTTAAAGCATTTTTTAAAGCAGGCTATCTGGGACTCATCTTGGAAGACACATTTGCCGATTGACAGCATTTTCCGAGAATGTTTAGAGGCATTCGGGAGGAAATATTCGACGCAAAAGGCAATAGATATAATGTCTTTATAAAAGTCTAAAACTGATTCTGATGAACTGCCATCTGCTGCCGCTTTGCTCGCTCAAAAACAACAAAAAACACAAAATAACAGACGGATTGAATGTCAGTGTCTAAGCAAGAAGATTGACGCTAAAGAAAAGAAATGTGTCTTCTGTGTTAACCCCTTAACTGAGGATCCCGGATATATCCGTCCATTTTACATTGAGTTACAGTTAAATACACGGTTAAGGGGTTAAATCTAAAGGAATGTATACGAGACGCTTCATGCGAGAAATCCGAAAAGAAAACAATTGAAGCTTGTCTTAATCGTTGATATAATCAGGGGCATATATCAGGGGCGGCGGGGTACGGTCCAGGGATTTTTTTACACCCCTCAACACCCCCGAATTTGAGACCGACACTCCTCCCCCAATCTCAGCTATGGGATGACCTTATTTTTTTGCTTGTCAGACTTTTTTAGCAGGGGACCCCCAGAATTTACCAGCACCCCGAAATTGATAATCCTAGAAATAACCCTGGTACGGTCCCACCAATAATTAGTGAGGGGGTATATTTATGGGTAGGTATACTTTAGGAAAAGCATTCTATCCCCTCCCAATGCTGATAATAAATAATAATTAATATTATTATCCTGGATATTAACATTAAAATCTACTGTACTATTGTATTAAATTATAAAGTACCGACATGGATGAATAAGGGTGTTAATCTTCACAGTTTGACATTTTTATCTCGCTGTTGATTTTGTCCAAGCTTTCCTCTGCGTTAAAAAAGTAAATTCTCGTGGATTTATGAAAAAAACAAATTTCCATGAAATCCTTTTAAAATCAGAGCTAGGCTGCATAAGGTATCACTAAGTCTCGAAAACCTAGAGGATTGGTCACTGAATTTGATATCACCGAGGGGCAAGATCTTACTGGACGAGAAGAAGGGAGGAAGACAACGTTAATCGCGCGACAAAGTGAAAGACATTCATACGTCAAGTCCGATTACGTCCTCAATACGCAAAAATTAGACAGCACCGTACCCGGAAGATATTTCTCCACGGTACTTTAATGAAGGCATTGATATTGTTAGGAACATCGAACCAAATTCAACAGTCTCTGCTGATTTGATTCCAAATATCCCCCACTCACCACCCCACCTCCGAAAAAAGCTCTCTACTGAGTTGAAGGCCAAAAAGAGAATTACCAAGTGACGTGGTTAGGTTAGAAGGTAGAGTATATATATAGTCTTTGATGCGAGAATTGAAATTGTCACAGACGGTTTGTCGATAGGAATCCAGTTACGAAACTTTGTCGTCTTGCGAGCGGTGCGTTAGCTCCTGGTCTTACATTGACTACGGAATTTCTAAATCGACGAAAAAGCTTTCTGTCGGGCGTTGTTCAATAGGCTGCGGCCGAATCAATCTGGCATTTTGCGACATCGCTTTAGTGACGTCAGAGGACGCCGTCTTGTGACGCTTTGGGACACGAGACATGACGTCAGAACACACCATTCAAAGACCTCTCTCTCTGCTCTCTCTTTTCTCCGTCTCTTTCTTTCGCTGTCTGTCTCTGTCTATCTATCTTTCTGTCTGTCTCTCTGACTATCACTTTCTGTCTCTCTCTATCTATCTCTCTGTCTTTCTGTTCCTTTGTCCGTCTCTGATTATCTCTGCTTCTCTCTGTCTGTCTATGTCTTTCTCTCTCTCTCTCACTATCCCTATATCTCCGTCTCTGTCTGTCTCTGTCTGTTTCTGTCTCCATGTCTCGTTCTTTTTTTATCTTTCTCTGCCTCTCTCTCTACCCCTATATCTCCGTCTCTGTCTGTCTGTCTCTGTCTGTTTCTGTCTCCATGTCTCTTTCTTTCTTTCTTTATCTTTCTCTGTCTCTGTCTGTCTTTCTTTCTTTCTCTCTGCAGACGACAAAGGAAACCAGATACGACCCGGGCACAGCGGGCTTCCTCTCGTGACGCCCACGTGTCGCCGCCGCTCTGGACAAATAAACTCTCCGACTTGTGAGACTTTGACGCGACCAAACAAACTCTCCGTTCTCTGATCCTCCTTTCCTGTTTATAACATCGCCGTCTTCCTCCGCTGGAAATCTCCGTATTCAAAGAAAGACAGCGACGACTTTGGAAAGTCCAGCAACAATGCCAGTGACAACATTGTGACGTATCTAATGTATATATATATATAGACGTATCTAATATATATATATAATTATATATATGTATATATATGCATATATACATATACAGCAGTTCGACAGACAGTTATAAAGAATCCAAATCTAATTAACAGCGTTAATAGAAAACTTTTGGCGAAGCAGTTCCTTCATGAAATGATCACGCAATCATTTTTTCGCAATGTCAATGTTTCTATCCTCTCTCTCTCTCTCTCTCTCTCTCTCTCTCTCTCTCTCTCTCTCTCTCTCTGCTCTCTCAGGTCTCTGTCGACTTTCTCTTTTCTCTCTTTCTCTCTCTCTCTACATATGCGGTGATTCCAGATGCATGTGAAAAAAGACGTTGATGTCGTACAGTAGAACTTTCTTCTTGTTTAACGTATTTTGTTATAAATACCGCAAGAGGACAGGACCATTATTGATATCTACATAGGGGTGACGGTGATTCCAGATGCAGGTGAAAAAGATGTTGATTAAAAGTTCAGAATGTACAGGGGGGAGGGGTCAATTGGAATTAGAACTTTTTACAAATAATCAAAAACTATGAAATTTAAATACTGTACTACTTATTATAATGGAACATGGCAAAAAGGTCATAACTATCACATTTTTAGCAAAAACGTATTTTCGGTTAAAAAATTACCGCAATATTGGGACCTCATTGATCTGGGGAAGGGTCAAAAGTTTTTGATGCAATTATGGGGGTTAACCCTATTGTTGACGGTATTGGATATAGCGTAACTAGGATATAACGTAGGTTTTATAGACCCACTAAGTACGCGTTATAACGATTTTCGAACTCTACAATATTTTCTGACAAGTCAAGATAATCAACGATGCATTCTATGGGGTCTGTTGCTATCGAAGATTTACACTCAGTCACACACGCACAAACACACAGACGCACAAAAGTTTCATATCAAACGTTTCATAAAATTTAGTAATTTTATTCGCCAATATGGTATAATTTTTAAAGTTATAATAATATAAGTTTTATTCGCCAATATTTTATAATATATCGCCAAACTTTCGACTTTCCAAGTTTAAAAACTCGAAAAGCAGGAAGCAAAAATGGGGATCAACCTGTAGTTTTCTCCCAAGAATTTCACTCGTCACTATTGGATGGCCATTTCCTCCTTCCTTTCCTTAATTGTCATCATCATCATTGAAATTTGAAAACTTTGCTAAAATATTAACTGTGACCATTGTGTTGAAATGTGTTTTGCCCTCCTGGAAAAATTTCTGTGGGCGCCCATGCTTTCGATGCATGCGACCCCCTATTTCGGAACCATGGCTTCGCCACTGGAATTTAACATAGAAATCCTGAATTTAACATGGAGACGAAGTTTACACCAGGGTTATTTCTAGGATTATCAATTTGGGGAGGGGTATCGGTAAATTCTGGGGTCCCCTGCCAAAAAAAGTCTGAAAAGCAAAAAAGTCATCCCATAGCTGAGATTGGGAGGGGGTGTCGGTCTCAAATTGGGGGTCTTGGGGGGTTATTAGGGGGTGTAGAAGTATCCCTGGTTGACACTGACCGTGAACGCACTGATATCCGGCTTCGAGGTACGTCTTCAGTTCCTCGAGACACGGTCTCGTCTGGTCGAGTTCCGCATCCGGAATCCGGATCTGGCAGCTCTGGCGTCCGGAGCACCTGGCGTCGAGGAGTCCGAGGACGTCCTTGTGGCATCCCATGTATCCGAGGTCCTTCTTCACGCATCGTCCGAGCTTCATTCGACCGTAGCGAGCCTCGGTGACGACGACGACGCTCTGGTCGTCACAGTACGCTTGAAAGGAATCGGTTTCACAGTACTCTTTCACCTCTGCGACAGCCGAGAACAGGCCCATTTATGTTAAAGCGCAAATGTTAAAGTTAGGGTCAGGCCATCAGAAGTATGGGGTTGTCTTTCCTCAGTGGTGAAGGGGTGCAGTGCACCCTCTGGGAAAGAAGATGGTCTGCACCCTGTCTGCACCTCATTCCAGCTAAAATTGGCCCAAAAATTGCAAAAATCTGATAAAACTGGCCCAAAAATTGCCAACATTTGCTAAAATTGGCCCAAAAATTGCCAACATTTCCAAAAAATTGCAAAAAATCGCCTAAATTTGCTAAATTTGGCCAAAATTTGCCCAAAATGTCTAAAATTGGATAATCAATAAAATTTGACCAAAAATTTGCCAAAAATTTGCCAAAAAGTTTTGCAAAAAAAATTATCTTATCGTGGAACCCCAAGAAAAGTGTGAAATGACGCTACTGCTTTTACCTAGAGCTAAGTAAGAGAAAATCTGCACCCCTGCTGAAAATTCGTTCCGACGGGCCTGGTTAGGGTTAGGTTTAATGGAAGTTCCAGGATTCTTGGTGGGTTGATGAAATTAAACGACCATATTGCTTTCGGGAGGTATAAGGAGTTTTAAAAGTCTTAATTTTCGGTCGAGCGTACGCCAGGCGTACGACGAAGCGTGCACGGTTGTGCGTTCGCGTACACGTCCCGTCGTACATAAATCAGCCAAAGGCACGGCTTTCGACGCATACACCTTCCGGATCATCCCTTCCGTCCTCGTTCGGCCACGCCACTTCCCTTGGACAGGACAGGACAGGACAGTCCCCGCCGAAGAACTGCCCCCCTCCCTGCTGTTAACGTGAGAGCTTACAGCGAATGTAAAACAAGAACGACTCTTCGCCCATCCCTCCCCTCCCTCCCTCCTCCCCTATCCTTCCATCCCGCCCAATAGCAGTTAATTCCGTCCTACGACCCTCTCCCCAGGGGAGGAAGGGGGCGGCGACGCTTTCCCCTCCCCATACGGACGACAGATCTTCCGCGGGCGATGGGGTGGGTGTGGGTGGGGCTGGGGGCTAAATAGCGTGAGGGAGAGTAATAGAATCGATTAATTATGAGAGAGAGAGTGGTTTCAGCAGATAAACGGCTTATCTCGTCCCCGCAAAGACACGAGATATGTCGTCGCGTTCCGAAAATCGAGAACGACGTCTGAACACGCAGCGATAGAACGCCAGCTGTTCTCTGGCTGTTTAAATCTCCATCCCTCACCCCCATCCCGCCCCGCCCCGCCCACTACCCTTCGCCACCCCCACCACTACCCCTACTTCCCTTATGACTTTCATAATTAATTGCCCAGATGCCGGTTCTTTGAAGAACCGCAATTCCTCCCGGAAGTCGCCGTGCCTAACGCGTGGCGTTCGTCTTTGAATCGGCGACTTCGGGGACTCGTGGCCAGAGAGAGAGAGAGAGAGAGAGAGAGAGAGAGAGAGAGAGAGAGAGAGAGAGAGAGAGAGAGAGAGAGAGAGAGAGAGAGAGACAGACAGACAGACAGACAGACAGACAGACAGACAGACAGACAGAGACAGACAGAGACAGAGAGACAGACAGAGACAGACAGAGAGAGACAGAGACAGAGACAGACAGACGGACAGACAGACAGAGACAGACAGAGACAGAGAGAGACAGACAGAGACAGAGACAGAGAGAGGGACAGAGAGAGGGACAGAGAGAGGGACAGAGACAGACAGAGAGACAGAGACAGACAAGCAGACAGAGAGACAGAGAGACAGAGACAAAGACAGAGACAGAGAGAGAGAGAGACAGAGAGAGAGAATCATAAATCCCAGTAGAAGGGAGGAAGAAAACTCTGATTTTCTGGGCAAGAAAAGACTTTCTTCTTTACCGGTTTTTTATTGTTATTAAAGAAGATAAGAACTCGAGGTTGTTTTTGCGTTTTGTCGAAAAATTCCGAACGCAGCGACGCATTTGGCGAATCGAAATAAAATTCGTGGACGAATTAACCTAAATCCGGACTTTAATCATGACTTTGCGTAAGGGCGTTTTTTGGAAAAAAGTATTTTCCGGAACGCAATAGTCAAAAGTCAATTATTGTCAACATGACGTAGCGGCCGAGCAGTTATACTATAATGTTTATAATCAATGCAACATTAAATTCATACTTAGAAAACTTAGAATTATATCAGTTCTAAATGTTCTATTTATGAATTTAAAGTTGCAAAAAATACCAGTCTTCAGATTTTCCGGAACGCCGTTCCGCCTCGTTCCGACACAAAAAGCTCTGCTTTGCGTGCTTTTTAGTTTTCTGTTAATTGAAGCCGTTAATGTTTCTAGGATTCTTTTGTTGATATATTTCTGTGATATTGGTCTCGCCTGGTAAATTTGATTGGAATTTTTGAGCATTAACGGCTGGAACGTCTGAATAAAAAATTTTTACAGAGGTGGGAAAATATTTGTAGACAATATATATATATATATATATATATATATATATATATATATATATATATCATCGCCAGTGTATATACAGTGACATGTTTTTTGTTGGGTCACATTGTACAATGGTTTTTTTGCTAAGGTACGAGCAGGTAATGCGTGCCGGGAAGCATTAAAACTTGTTTAGTTGTTTCTCGCTTCATTACACCTCCCCCAAAAAAAAAAAAAGAAGAAAATTTTACCTTTTTCTTTTGCTGTCTCGCTTTTCATTTGATATCGATTCATTTTATTTTTATCAATAGAGCAAACATGACCAAATGACCAAATTTTATTCATTTATTTTAATTTTTGATCAATGTATAGAATTTTTTATAATTTATTTACATTATATTGCATACTACGGAAAATAGTATTCCATGTGTGAAATTTACTGGTGCGTCTAAACTGTTGACAGAACCACACCCAATATTCACTTTATCCGTACAGGACACATTATTTTAAAAGTCCGTTTTTCTGCCAGCTTTGAAATAGATCCAGCCGACATTGGCTTGCCTTAAATCTGACATATATCTCAAATTTCACTGACACCAGTGCTCTAAATCACCCGAAAAGCAGATTACGTTCTTAATATCAATATATCGATGGCTTTACACGGGTAGCTGCTATAGGAGCTTAGGAAAAGTACGGAATTATGGAGGCGTCATGTTGACAGTAAATTCTCAAGAACCGCCACTGACACTCGAACAATTCATGAACGAAAGCTGAGTAGCGGCCTCAGTCATGAACATGGGTTGGGTTCACCCATGAGTGGGATTGGGTCCGCCCTCGTTTTGGGTTGGGTCAGAAATTTCATGTTTATCGTGGATTGGGTTGGGTTGGGTAAGAAAAGTCATTGTTTATAATTGCAGTGTATTGCGTGGATTGGTTCGGTTGAGTATCACTATTGCCTTCGTCGGTTGGGTTGGTCTTCAATCACGGTGAGTTGGGTTGGGCTTTAAAAATGGACCCTTGTCCATGTCTCGGGTGCCTAGGGATTCGGACTAGAAATTTTATAAAAGCGAAGGAATTTAGGGTAGTTGAAAGTCTGGCCGGATACGCGAAAAATGTTTCAAAAATGAAGACATGTTTTCCGTCTGTTAGCAAAAGAGCCGTCTGCAATAGAGGATGAAGAGAAAGTTCGTCATGCATATTTACTCTAAAGATCCGATTTCATCTGTCTCAGAGAGAGAGAGAGAGAGAGAGAGAGAGAGAGAGACAGACAGACAGACAGACAGACAGACAGACAGACAGACAGACAGACAGAGACAGAGAGACAGAGAGACAGAGACGCAGAGACACAGAGAGACAGAGAGACAGAGAGACAGAGAGAAACAGAGACAGACAGAGAGACAGACATACAGAGATAGAGACAGACAAAAAGACAGAGACATAGACAGAAACAGAGAAAAACCGACCAACAGATAGACACACACAGACATACAGAGACAGATAGAAACAGAGACAGAAAGAGAGACAGACAGACAAATAGACAGACACACATACAGACAGACAGAACGAAACAGACAGAATGAGACTGAGACAAACAGGGAGAGACATAGACCAAGAGAGAAACAGAGAGACAGAAACAGACAGAGACAGAGAGAGACAGAGACAGAGACAGAGACAGAGATAGAGACAGAGACAGACAGAACAAAAGAAGAACGTCGCATATGTTTGACATAAATTAAGTGGGTCTTTTGTACAAATGCAGATTTTTGCCAGAACGTTGAAAATAGAAAATTGTCGCCGATGTCTGCAATCAAACAAAACAATATATATATATATATATATATATATATATATATATATATATATATATATATATGCCAAGAACTCTTTTTGCTTGTAGTCTTTTTAGAAATTATTATTCCTTATTCTGGGACCCTGACTATGCCTAATATATATATATATATATATATATATATATATATATATATATATATATATATATATATATATATATATATATTAGGTGCCCGTCAAAACTGAAGTTCTTAATTTCTACTGTGGTACCCTCCCATTTTGTTATGTGTTGTGAAATAAGTTCTCTGTAATTTTTTCAGATTTTTAAAATCAAATTTAATGGTTGCTCAATTGCTCTAAAGTTGTCAGATTTCTAAATAGATGAAAATTTTTACACCTGGAAATTCCATATAAGTTCTTCGGCAGTCAAATGCATACTTTTAATACTGTAAGGCACCAGGTTAACAATTAAGTTGTTGTAAATATTCTCAAGACCTAGAAGGCTCAATTGCCTC